>CANNZV010001898.1:124831-236604 GCA_947561585.1 Caprella mutica
CTACCAGAGAAAAGAGTCACTTTAGATGATGTACTATCAGAGAAAAGAGTCACTGTGATGATGTACTATCAGAGAAAAGAGTCACTGTGATGATGTACTATCAGAGAAAAGAGTCACTGTGATGATGTACTATCAGAGAAAGAGTCACTGTGGTGATGTACTATCAGAGAAAAGAGTCACTGTGATGATGTACTATCAGAGAAAAGAGTCACTGTGATGATGTACTATCAGAGAAAAGAGTCACTGGACTATCAGAGAAAAGAGTCACTGTATGATGTACTATCAGAGAATCGAGTCACTGTGATGATGTACTATCAGAGAAAAGAGTCACTGTGATGATGTACTATCAGAGAAAAGAGTCACTGTGGTGATGTACTATCAGAGAAAAGAGTCACTGTGATGATGTACTATCAGAGAAAAGAGTCACTGTGATGATGTACTATCAGAGAAAAGAGTCACTGTGATGATGTACTATCAGAGAAAAGAGTCACTGTGATGATGTACTATCAGAGAAAAGAGTCACTGTGATGATGTACTATTAGAGAAAAGAGTCACTGTGATGATGTACTATCAGAGAAAAGAGTCACTGTGATGATGTACTATCAGAGAAAAGAGTCACTGTGATGATGTACTATCAGAGAAAAGAGTCACTGTGATGATGTACTATCAGAGAAAAGAGTCACTGTGATGATGTACTATCAGAGAAAAGAGTCACTGTGATGATGTACTACCAGAGAAAAGAGTCACTGTGATGATGTACTATCAGAGAAAAGAGTCACTGTGATGATGTACTATCAGAAAAAAGAGTCACTGTGATGATGTACTATCAGAGTAAACAGTCACTGTGATGATGTACCATCAGAGAAAAGAGTCACTGTGATGATGTACTATCAGAAAAAAGAGTCACTGTGATGATGTACTATCAAAGAAAAGAGTCACTGTGATGATGTACTATCAGAGAATAAGAGTCACTGTGATGAGTGTACTATCAGAGAAAAGAGTCACTGTGATGATGTACTATCAGAGAAAAGAGTCACTGTGATGATGTACTATCAGAGAAAAGAGTCACTGTGGTGATGTACTATCAGAGAAAAAGAGTCACTTTGATGATGTACTATCAGAGAAGAGTCACTGTGATGATGTACTATCAGAGAAAAGAGTCACTGTGATGATGTACTATCAGAGAAAAGAGTCACTGTGGTGATGTACTATCAGAATATGATGAGTTCATTGATCTAATGAACTAATATCATTAATTACTTTTACTAATAATACAGATTAATATTAATAAATTAACCGAAAAAGTCCTATCATCTGATAGGACTTTATAGAAGGGCTTAAAATGAGAAATTATATTTCAATAAATATCCTTATCCTTAAACCAATAAAACCCATTAATCTTCAATGTTTAAAACTACTTTATGTGTAACATAAGAAACCTTTTCATAAACAACAAAATAACATCGAGAATATCTCATGCTTAAGATCATTGTCTCTTTGTTGTGTAATTAACCAATCAAACTCTACTACCAAGCCTTTTATGTAATAGGAATAAACTGAACCAAGTGATATTATAAGGGGAATAATCATCTATGGCCCCACCATAACTTAACTCCGGTAGTAGGTTCCCCTTGCCCATTATATGTTCATTTCGTGATTTTATTTCAATTCCTCGTTTCCAACTTATCATACAATGAAATTAGACCGGATGCGAGGGTGAAAAAACACATAAAATAACACCTCGTGAGAAATATATCAACCTGTTGTGGAAAAGGCATCGGTACCTTGATATAAAATTATAGTGTTCTTTTTCTAATGAACAACATACGAGTATATAAATGTTGTTGTGAAAAGCCCATAATCTCCCGAATTTTCGCTCTAATTATTGTAATCGATTTTAGTTTGATGAATAGAAATAAATATAGAATTAAAGATATTAACAATTTGAAGTAGTATAAAAAACACCTTAATTAATATAGATAAGGTCCGAATTACACTAGCTTGACGGTGGATATTTCCGATCATATAAAAAATATTAAATTAATTATTAAATAACGAGTTACATAAAAATTCTAATATTATTTTTTTATTCGTCTGAAAATGTCAAACCGTTCGATTATCCTGAGCTACTGTATCATCGTGGACCAACAACAATAATTGGGCCCCACGACAATTGGGACCAGGGAAATTGGGCCTTGGGCATTTAGGCCTCAAGAAAATAGATCCCAGAAAAAATGGAACACAAGAAAGACGTATTTTTTTGTTATTACAGTGGCAATGGTATTCAATTAATAGGTCTTCCCCAATCAATTATTTTAATCAGTGAGGCTAATGATTCATATTATATTTGCTGTAAACCCTTTGAAAATTGATAGCATCTGTATAATTTTATATTTTTTTCAAGATGTTTATAATCAAAACTCTACAACAACCGGTTAACTTTCCACTGTCTAATTTTTGTACACCGTTTGTTTAGAATGTCAGCTTGGTAGGTATAATCAACCCATTATTAAATATTTGTGTAAAGGTTATAAAATGCGTGAAACTTATTTACGTTTATATACTTCAGTAATTTATTTACAGCTTAAACGAAGGTTCAACAGTGAACATGCATTGTTTGTTTGTAAAATTAAAATTAAAATTGTTGTTTGTTTATAAAATTAAAATTAGAAATCAGAACAAAGAGTTTGCTATCTTTGCAGGAAATCGTGAAATTGCTGTACTGTGATGTCTCTTTTCATCACACTCATTAGTAAATTATTGCATTTACGGAGTAGCTTTTCTGCATTCATGAGCTTGTCACCGACTGTTCGTATAGGTGACTTTGTTCGCGAAGCCACTTTCCTTTTTTACAGCTTCATCCAGTGCCTTGTACTTAATTTCCTTTTGACGTCAGCGATATGTTAATTATTATCTAATCAATATAGGGTTAGAAGACAGGTAACAAGAAATAAGCCTCAATAAAACATTAAGTAAAAGTTAAAACACTTTACGCATTATTATTAGAGTTTAGGTACTGTATTAACCCAATTGAAGACCATTGCTACTGTAATAACAAAGTAACACTTAGTACTTTATTGTGTCTGTGGCCCCAATTTTTGTGGGTTCAATTGTCTCGGGGCCCAATTGTCGTGGGGCCTAATTGTCTTCGATACCAATTAAATTACGAGTTAAATTATAATGATTATTATAAAAAAATATATGATCGAAAATATGAAACCGTCCAATATTCGTAACTTAGCCATATTCACATGACGTTATATTATTCTCTCATGTATTTCATAGGTAGCGCAGGATTGTTATTATTGTTTAGCCCTAAAGGTACTGACGGTACTTCAGAGTACCTAGTGATTTCGCTCTAAATGAGTCAGGTAAAAGTGACCTTTAAGTTCAAGGTATCTATAGCTCACCACTATTGACCTCTAAGGTTGGTCTAACATCTGAATAAATATAGACAATTTAATAGAATTTTAACTGTACTTTTCAAATCGTAGCGATAATTATAAAGCGGTAACTGAAAGGTTAAACGTAACCCGCATAAGTACGTTTGTTATGACGTTACAATCAGGGCAGGTATGTGTGTGTGTGTGTTTGTGTGTAACACACTGCACTCTATTTATAAATAATCAATTTTCTTTTATGCCTAGTCACAAAATAGATATTAGATCATTAGGCATAAATTGGCAAAGGTAACCTTTACCGGAATAACTTGAGTGAAAAAATAACGAAACGTGAAACGAAATTGATTTAGATTTTAAAATAAGTTTACGAGGATATATTGAAGAAAATAAGGAATTGTAGAAGAAGATATTGAAGTATCGAAGAAGATTAAGAAGTATCGATGGATACAATTAAAAGTATCGATGAAGATTAAGAAGTATCAATGGATACAATGAGAAGTATTGAGAAAATTAACAGAGTATCTAAAAACCGACAATAAAAACTGCAACTAATCACATAATTAACAGTACGCCAATCAAATATGATAACGATATTATTGCAGAGGAATTTAATGATTATTTTACAAACATTGTGTTGAAACTAGAAGAAGAAAATAACAACAATCTCATCAACAAACATTAGCAGGACATTGAAACTAGAGGTATATCCGTTACCTCCTTTGGCAGGTAATAAAAGATAATGTGAGGTGAGCAAATATTGCCTTGATTAGTGTTAACAGAGTGCCTTTATTCTCACTTTGGATAAGTGGAAGAGATTTAATGCATGTCTGACCTAATAGAGGTTGTGAGGGATAAATCAACAGTTATTATGGGTCAGTAGATTTGACCAATACCCTGCTTTGAATGCAATTATCAGTGGTTGTTTAGCCCTTCACTTGCTTGATTAACAATTGTCAGTGGTTGTTTAACAACCCTATTTCGAACACTAGTACTATTTTTACTACTCAATAAACCCTTCAAACATCAAATACGTGAATTCCAATTTAGTAATTGAAATATCATTAGTGAATACACTATGTTGAGAATATAGAAGAATAACAAGAGAACCCCATACGATTAGCTATTGCTGCTATCACTATTTGTTTTAGAAAAGATGACATTATTTCTTAGATAACATATAATAATATACAGTTTGTCAATTACCTATTACAAGATGGCGTATTAGTAACATCAAATTCCCCACACGATCATTCCCTCACCTACAAAAGATGTCAACTTTTCAACGTTATCATCGTCCTTTTGGTCTCGTGACAAAACACACACTCGTTTGCTGTCGTCACAGTCTCCCCTAATAGACTTTGTGACGTCATCAACACCTCTTCTCTCTCTATCAGCTGAAAAGAAAAGGTGGATATGATCTACAGACCTGCATTTCATATACCGCCCGTATTGACATCTCTCACTCACTTTCACTGAAACTATTTCCTAAGCTGAAACATAATCCCTGTGCAAATTAATAGAGAAATAAGCAGTTTCGTGATTCATGTATTTATTGATATAAAGTGTGGTGGGATACTGAACATTAATTGTGTTAATAATACCTTATTGTATTTATAATCTAATTGTACCTACCTGTAAGAGAATTCATGAATTTTCATATTCCTTTTTTGGGAGATTAATCAGCGAATCAATTAATAAAACTAGTGTTTCATATATAGAATAATGAAAAGAAATGGTATTCTTTAAAAACTTTATAACTTTATTGATTGTAAACATCTAAATGTATAGGATACATAAGAATGAATATAGAATATTTATAATTATGTTACTTTTATAGCATCGAAACAATTGTTCACCTTTTTCGAATCGGACAGAAGGATTCGTGGAAGTTGAACCCTCATCATTCAATACCCTGTCTTTGGGTTCTCGTGAAGGTGTGGTCCTATCGGTCAGACCCCTGGGGTCCAAATCCAAAAAGACATCCCTACGAACTTTGCCTCCATTTTTCTCTTCAGTAGCTTCATATTCTTCGTTGTCCAAGACGTTGGATTCATCGTCCTGTTCACGTCTTCTCATAGAGAATTCATCAAAGTCTCGGGAGTCATTGGTTAAGCTATTAGATTCGTTTAAACATTTCAGTTCGTTGCATTCACTGTTTGCATAGCCACTTGAAATGAGACAAATGGAAATGTAAATTTTCAGCCCGAGTGACGGTAGAAATTTCATTTTTCTTGAAAGTCGGAATCTTTTTTCAAATTTCAATTTTCAGAATTTGACACGATCAAAATTAGACAAATTTATAATAACCATTCGTCACACTCGATCTCAATTAATATAAAGTTTTATATATATACCTAAGTCTTCATGCTGTTATTAATGTACACTTGAAAGAATATATGACACGCCTTCACATTTATGCATTATTGTTATTTTATGCACCCGTCAATTAAAACAATAAAGGAAAAATATAAGCACTTTATATTACTTTTTCTACCACGACAATAGATTCACTTTGTTAATATAAATACAATGCACAAGTTCATATCTTCACAAACATCGAAGAATACATAACCACTTCCCTGTGAGCCGGAACAACGTTACTAACAAGTGTCACTGGCAAGTGTCACTGCAACACTGACATATCACATGTTAATTGTATGAACTGCGACAAATTGTACCTTGTGAGCAATATTGTACCAACCCTTCATATTTTCTACTGTCTATGTAAGTTCGAATGTACCACACGAAAATAAATAAAAATTTATACAGTGCGAAATGCAGGAAGGGTAAGAAATATAATTGTGAATTTTTGATATATTTTTTAAAAAAACGTTCAAGAGAAATTTAAAATAAAGCCTATATATTTATGTAAAGATAAAATGTCATGTTCTAAAATGAGGTAACATAATTGTTTTTGTGTAAAATAAATATCGCACTATAGCCGCTAACTATAATATTTTATGACTGCAATTATGTAATACCATAATAACAAAATAAGAAGAGAACCGTAACATTATAAATATCTTATAAAATTAATTCGTAATAATATTTAATATAAATTGAATTATAAGTGATTTATATCAGTTAATTTTTAGAGAAATAATTAGACTATATATATACAGGGTGACCCAAAAAGATTCATCTATACATAATTAAAGAATTATTATTATTCACCCAATGCAACGTACGTAGTGTGCTTTTTATATTCATACCATATAACAATCAGGCATTTTTTCTATGTATTTTAGAAGCTTTGCTTGATAAAGATTAGCATGACCGAATAGTTGCCTAGTGAACACATGCGTTAGCACCAAGGTCAAACATCTAAAGGTGAGAAAAGCAATTTACAATGCCTGAAAACAACATGAACAGTCAGACACAACCTCCAGTGAAACAAATTCTAAAAGAAGCCTGCCAATTCGCACCAAAAGAGTGAATTCAGAAGTGAAGAACTGAATTGACAAAAATCCGCAAAGGAGTGCCTGAATAATTGCAAAACTGATGGGGAATCTTTATTGCAGAGACTAATCCAGGTGGATCTATCTATACTAATTCCATTTAAAAAAACAGTCTAGAAGGCTTTTTCAGACGGCTGTGTAGATGCAAGCTGATGTTGAAATATTTTAATCGATACGCAGGCACAGTTTATTTGGTTTGAACAGTTGTTCACGGTGGACCAAATATGATAGGTTTAATGCCTGTAGCTCTGAGGACTTTTCATAAATTTTAGGAGCCAATTCAGACGCCAGAGGCCTTTTATCATCATGATATGTGTTGTTGTTGTTGTTGTCGGATGGACCACGTCAATTGATTGTAATCGACAAAAGAGTAAAAGTCAACATTCATGTTTATCTAGATACGTTGCAGGAAAAGTCTTTCCTTGCCTCTTTGTACCATTTTGAACTGATATAATTCACACTCAAGACAGAGCGTCACCCCTCACAACGAATGTTACCGAAATGAGGTGCAGACACTACTGTCATGGACTTTGGTATAAAACAATACGGTCACCTGACATCAATCATATGGACTGTGCATTATGGTCTATCTTAGAAAGTGAAGTTTCGACAAAGTCCTACCTCTATCTGAAGAACCCTTTTTTTTTAGGTTACCGTTCACACAGAGAACAGTTTTGTTAAATTTACAAAACGTATTTTGTCGATAACATTTGGTTATGGTAATGGGAAAATTTTGTTATATTAACCATCAATTGAGTTAAATCAGCAATGAAATATTGTTCAAAGAATTCTTTACTACAACAAAATATTTCTTTAAGTTAACAGTACAATTTTTGTAATGGAAGATTGTTAAGGTTACTAAAAAAATTTTGTTCATATTAACTTAAATATTGCTATGATAGCAATATAATATTGTTCAATGTGTTTTTTTATTTATAACAAAATGTTTTTGTAGAAGTAACTTGAAAAATTTAGTTAAAATATAACATTATTGTTAACAAAATACCTTTGTCTTTATAAATAATAATTTTGCTACAATAATATTATATTTTTGTTGATATACTTTTTCCTATTAACAATTATTCACTGTCAATAATAATAATTGTCTGCCATTTCTTTTTTGTTATGTATGTTCTGGTCCCTGGGGGGGGGGGGAGTGTGGGGTGGTGTTTCTTATTTCTTGCCGGGCAGGCATTTCTTTATTTCCATATTCATATTCAATATTTCCAGTATTTAAGTTCTTTCATTCACATGGTAGCGTGGTTATTAATTAGTGCCGAGCGGGCATTTATTTACGTGGGTTACGATTCTCCCTAGAAAGAATAATCAATTTGTTTAATTTACTGTTTACGTTACTTGTCAATTATAATCATCAATATCTTCACTTCATTAAATAGCATCAAATCAAATATTGTACCAAAATAACAAGGTTAAATAAAACACAGTCACAGTTTAAATTAGGTGTACTCTAATTAAGTAATAGATCAGACAAAAGGTTCGAGAAATAGTAAATCCTACCTAAACATCGTACATTTAATTCAATTAATCAAATATCTACCTATGGAGGAGTTTCACTTACAACATGGGTCAAGCTTTGGAGGTTGAGAGTATACTTTTCACAAATAAACACTGACACAATCACTGAGGGAATACGGGTGGGGGTTACTGAGTTTCTAATGGAGTAGGTGTGGCTGGAAACTCTTCGAAACCACTGTACTAGTGTATTGGGAACGGCTGAAGTCCTCCACTGGAACTTTGTCAATTGACGTGGACGACAACTCGTGCAAATCTCGGTACGATGATGGTGACACTGGCTTCAGACTCCTACTGCTTATTGAATGTCTGCTCTGCAACATGAGAAGTTGTTCTGCAACGTCAGAAGTTATTCTGCAATAGACTTCAGTTCTTGGTTCTCACATCCTGTCTCATTTGGCTTCGACTCTGCCATACAGAATACAACCTCTGCTGCCGGAATCCATTGAATTGCAAGATTCAGCCACTTGCTAAGAATCCTATCTCCACCACTATGACGGGCGGAGATCTTCATCGACTAAGTCCTGCGATGGTCACCTAAGGCTGAGGTGAGAGAAGACTTCACCCCGCCGGGGTCTTATGCAGACCGGTAAACTACTTAAGACACTCTTGTAAGCAGAGAGTGATGACAGACAGAGTAGGACTCCTTCCTAATCTTAATCCACCGCTTATATACTCCCCAGATTCATCTTAAACTCCACCCAAATCCAAACGTAAGATGCCGCTGATCTCACTTCTCCGTTTCCGATTGGTTCTCAACCCTCCTGTAGGCTGTCCCTAATTCTACCCTCAACTAATAGAAATTGACCAATTCAAAAATAACTCCTCCTATATTTCCGACTAAACTAATTACTTTCTCACAGAAAAGAAACATCAAACTTGAAATCTGTTAGGATACATGAAACCTCAAGAGCTCGTTATTTCTATAAAGTAAACCACAGAAACCTCTAGTCTAGAGAAAACAGTAGGTGGTTAATTACCCTCACCAAATGCATTACATGTAACAGAGTTTGAAACTCTTATTCACTCTCCTAAAGCAATAAATATTATTGTCAAACAACCATTCTAAAACCACAAACATTTGAGCAGAAGGGAAATATTCAATGACACTGATTTATTTCAAAGTCACAAAATAGTTAACTTCAATAACAAACCGGTCTGAAGATTTTATAACTACAAGTATACAGTTATTAGGCTACATATAAATTTTAGTTACCACAATATGTATTCATTGTTCGTACAGAATCAATATATATAAATTTATAAGTGTTTTTTGAGTGTTATTTTGTATCGATATTCCCACGTTTGTCCCAGGCGTGATGTCCCTCGTCTGTTTTACGCGGGAAAAAGTTATGCATCGAGTCTTGGGGCAAATCCTAATGGTAAAAATATCGATACATATTGCAGCAAGTTCATTCTGAAGCCTTATTTACGTATCATAACTACGTAATTGTAATGATAAACACTAGTAGGTATCTATGTAGGTATTGATTGGTTACCTAGTAAGAAATTAGGTAGGTGGGAATTGATAAATATTAATAGATAGCTATTATAAAAATATTCAATTGAAATGTTCTATTGCTTTTTATTAAAAAAAATGATACGAAATCAATAGAATATTAAATAATATTTATTTATAATAACTTTAAAAGGCATGCGTGTTTTCATATTGGTTAAAGTTCATTCCAATCCTACTTCTACAATGTCCAGGATGGCTGAGAGGTTAGCGCCGCAGACTGGAGTTAGTAGATCGTCGGTTCGATTTTCTGATACACCACTTCATTTCTATATTCATTTCTTCCCATTTAATTTGTATATAACAACATGTAACATTAAACTAATTGATATACAGGTAAAGTTACATATACACTATATGCAATATAATAAGAAATAGTAATTAAAACAGCATAATCTATTTTTTCAGTTAAAATAACAAGATGATTTTGTTGCTACAAAAAATTATTTGTGTTGCTTTGAATATACTTTTTGTTGACATAACCAAATACTTTTTTGAAGTAACAGTATTGTAATGTTACTATAACTAATAAGCTCTAGTTACTGCTACCTTTAAAATTCTAGTGTAACTATAACAAAAAAAATTAACAAAAAATTATATTTACTGTAACAAAATTATTTTGATGGCTCATAGCTGACTAACTTATTTTGTTGATACAACCAAAAACCTACTTTTTTGGTTGTATCAACAAAACCGTTCTCTGTGTGTTTGTTCTACTTGGGCCAAGTTATTTTTAAATAAATGATCCAAGCAAAAGGTAGCCATTTTGAAATTTGAAATGTTTTATACTTATATTCCTAATATATTTCTAAAAAATTCCATCGAAGCTTAAACGAAAAACGTAGTTTTATGTAAATTCAATATTTTCCCGTGGTAAATCAATTTATTATGGTGGCCGGAAATTTGGGTCTCAGAATATTCGGTCTTGAAATTTCAGTCTCAGAATTATAAATGACCTCTCAACATAAATGACCGTTATGTAGTTTGCTGTATCCACTAGTTTGTTGTACTTCACATTTCATGATTGTTTGAAAACCTGGCAGGGGGTTCGGAGGGCGGCACGCCCTCCTTTATATTTAATTCATAAGTCTCATTTATACCTAAGACCGAATTTTTTGCTCAAATCTCATGTTGAATAAATGTCAAAACACGTCAAAATCACTAATGTTACGTATCATTTTACAACAGTTAATGATGTTATCCGCTTTTAATAAATGCACTAGACATTTTAGTACTGATAAGTTTAACTTTTTCTATTATTGTTCTTAAATAACACCATTATAAACTGAGACCGAATTTTCCAAGACCGAAATTTCCTAGAACCTCAATTTATATTACACTGTATATACAAATGTATTATCAGTCTGTAATAAATAATTGCTCTAGTGTACATGTAAATTGTAGACCTTCACAAAATAGTTGTGACTACTTAATATATATAATATATACTTTTTCTGTCCAATAAATTAATATTTTATTCATTCTCTATTCAATAATTCATTCTCTACTCAACAATTCATTCTCTATTCAATAGTTCATTCTCTACTCAACAAATCATACTCTATTCAATAATTCATTTTCTATTCAATAGTTCATTCTCTATTCAATAATTCATTTTCTATTCAATAGTTCATTCTCTATTCAATAATTCATTTTCTATTCAATAGTTCATTCTCTATTCAATAATTCATTTTCTATTCAACAATTCCTTCTCTATTCAATAATGCATGACACCCTAGCTACACTTGACTGCCTATTTTCTTTACATGTTTTTATGCATTTCTTGGCTTCCTCCCAAACTCTGCAGATATGACCAATCGCAAATATGATGTATACTCTACTTATTAACACCTTTCAAATTAAATATAAACAAATATATATCTCATAATCCTTAAATATATGATAGATTTAAATAATTTAGAACGAAAATAATGATATGTATTTTTCCATTTTTTAATATCTCTAAATTTAACGATTCAAATTAAATAATTTAAATAAATAGGGTTTACACTGCCAGTACCTATATTGTCTCTAGGGCATGCAAATACATAAGAATTAATAATACAATTTGAAAGGCAGAAGAAATACAATTCCTATTAATTTTTACCGAATAAATACCCTAAGGATTTTTGTTTTCATTCCACTATAACTGGATTGATATAAACTAAATGAGAGCATTAAATAACGTCTTATTATTATTAAAATATGTCAATTATCATTGAGGTAAACAGTGTATATCTAGAGCAGGGTTTCCCAAAGTGATCCGCTGTGAACCTATGAACCAGAGGTAGGTTCATGGTGAACCCCCTTTTGGTTCGTGGGTTTTTCGACTATTTTCAGTAGTTATATAGTTTCCTTTTATGATCGAGGTTGTCCTTTAATGTAATTTATTATTTTTAAGTAGAAAAATACTGATGTAATTGTTATATTACATGTATACACGGTATAAACTTATATATGTAAAAAAGTATAATAGTAAATAATAATCTCCTTTTATTAGTTTTCTATGAGATACATATAAAGAAAATAAAAAATAAAGAACAGCATGGCCTATTATAAAAAGTAGGTTTATATTGTATTCATTGATATAATAGACTTCAACTATTGGTGATATTGAAATAGTAGCGTAGTCAATCATCTCCAATGCATTTTCTATGAAGTTTTCTTTTTTTGAGTTTCAATGATAGACTTAATTATTATATCAAACCATAAAATGAATTTATTTCATATTTGATTCGCAATTCAAAGAATAATTATTTTTATATATAAAAAACATAATGATTTTGTCATTACTATGTGTAATAAATAGTGTAACTACTAGCTAGTTACGAAAAGGATCCGAATTATTTATAATTTATTGTGAATTTTCTATCCACTATTGCACAATAAAGAAATATTATAAAATATAACTATTTTCAATTGTTACAGCTTTTTGATATACTTTCTGTAATTGCCTAATATTGCACTACACCTTATTTTTATAAATTTATATTCATTTTCTGAAGTAAAGACACTCTATGTTATACATAAGAAAGGTGGTCCGTGGTTATTTAGTCATTTTCAGTTCAGGTTCGTGAGAAATGAGAGTTAGGGAACCACTGATCTAGAGTAACAGAATTTAAATTTTATAATTAATAAACTATACCAATCAATCTAAATCTCTATAACATTCCGTATTTTCTAAAGACATTTTTGTGATGTTTGATAACATTTACCAGTTCTCGCGATAAGAATGTTGGTGATGAATTGTAATTGCATATAAATTATTTATCGAAAAATACTTTGTTACCTTCGCAAATTGCGGAAGGTATTGTTTTAGTCGGCATTAATTATGTGTCATCTTGTTATTCGCATAACTCAAAAGGTATTCAACCAAATTGCTTGAAATTTGGTGAGACGATTTGTCACCAGTTAATTAGATTTTGGGAACGAACGGGTAAAAGGTCAAGGTCATTTATAACTCAATGCAAATTACTGGATGGTCAAGGTCAATTATAAGCGGCCGTGAAGCTATGCGCTTTATGAGTGCTAATTATCTAGTAGGTAATGAAAGAATGGCTAGTTTATTTAGACCTATAATTCAACATTTTCTTTAATTTTCCAAATAATCCATTTAGTCGTCTTGAAACCCGGGATTACGTACCTATTTTCACTGTGTAAACCATTACTGTTGTAATAGAGTCTGATTGAAAGATGTAACTACCTAGAATCTGGCTTATTCTTAGTTTGATCATGGCTTACTTAATATACAATATATATTATTAAGTACGCCATGGTTTGATTCTCACAAGATTTTTTTGAATTTTGAAAAGTCTTTAACGTTTATTCTTGGAGATACAAAAGGTGCGAAAGACTCTCCCCAGATGTGCGCAGTACCTATAATCGCACTTTCCAGACTGACTTCATTCAGCTGCGCATGCATCAGGAAGAAGTAAGCCTTTTGAGATAAACGGCTCCACATTTTCGATCATATTAGAAAAAATTATATAATATTCATTATACATAAACTTTTTCATATATGATCTTAGGTAAAATATTATCTCACGTTTCATCTGTTGTTCTCTTTCTCTTTGGATGACTTCCAGCAATGACAAATTGATCTTCTTTGCACTATAATGGTATCATGCATTACTTTTTTTCACGCATTACTGGTTGCCAACTTCGCAGTTTCCATTTTGAATTTTTGGATTAATTTTTTTTTCAATTTCTTTTTTTCAAGATATTTTCTTATAAATATTTTTACCTATTAAATCAAATAATGTATGTTGATGTATTATTGATATATATTGCGCTTTGTCTCAAGTGCGATATCGATTGACCGAGTTGCACCATCTACTGATCTATCGTTAGCGAACTTATCGATCGATATTGAATGCAACTTTATAATATACGGTTAGGTTGGCGGTTTAATGGGAGGGGGGTTGTGTGGATCTTGGAGAGCTAATTCCTATGGCTTATATTCTATGTTATAGCAAAGATATTATGCCACAATGAGATAATACTCTCCCAATTTTCTGTTTGAATTAATGCTTTGTACTGCAATCTAGATTTTTGCCCGTAAATAGAATTCAAACATAGTAAGGATGTATTTTGTGTGCGTGACGTCATAAAAATAACACATTATATTTAAGACAATTAAAGTTCGTAAAATTACAAAAACTGCTTATTAATTGATAAAATAAAAGAAACAGTTATAGATTTATGTAGTTATTACCTTCGCAGGAAGCAGAATGTTATATTTTAGACGGCATTTATTCATCATCTTGTTATTTGCATAACTCAAAAAGCCTTACTACTCACCTTAGACCAAATTGCAAAAATTTTGGTGAGACGATTGGAACCATTTGGTTAAATTTTGTGATTGATCGGGTCAAACTTATAACCAAATTAATTGCCTGATATTTAATGGAAGTATGGAATGATTGGTCAATGACCAGGAACCATCTGGTAGAATTTTAGGAGCGATCTAGTCCAAGGTCAAGGTCATTTATAACTCAATAACTCAAGAAGTGATCAACCAAATTGCCTGAAACTTGGTCATTATCCGATTGGTCATCATACAGTTACCAGTTTATTAGATTTTGGAAGTGAACGGGTCAAAGGTTGATGTATGTATTATTGGTTGGTGAACGTCATTTATAAGCGGCGGGACGGCGGCAAAGGTATGCGTTATACCGATTGCACGTAATCTAGTTTAAACTGCTAAACCCCTAATTTTCTCTTTAAATCTGTTGATTTGATTACGTCCTCGTTACAAATGACTCAATTAATTATCACAACTTTTATAAATATTATATATTCCTACTTTACGTTTCATATAAAATTCAATTTACCAATTTTTAGTTGAAGTTATGTATTCATGGTTCTATTAATTGGTTTTAATTTGTATATTAAGTTTTATTCATATTATTTTATATCATATTTAGGTTACCTATGTTTACCAATAAAGTACCATTTTATATGCTGAATCATAATCAAAAATATTACGAATGAAAATCATTACAAAATCGCTGACTGACTCACTGAGTGTGGATAGAATCATATTTAGATTAGTTGCGTTTGTTGTCTTGTAAAGTTGTAACGTGTAAATTTGTTAGAAATGTTTTTTTATCGTGAACTATGTTAGCTAACTTTATTTTGTGCTGATTGTGAGAATAGTTTTGGTACCTAGGTTAATAAGATTTAGCTGATTTACTTAAATAGAATAGGGACTAGGGTCACGCAGGTAAATTGCGATTTAATTGCCCTTTAATTTTTAATTGCCCATGTTACAGAGTATGTCAGTTAAAGCCAATTAATTGGCTTACATTTCAAAAGGTCAAAACTCATATACCTATGTCTAATTGGCTTATAATTCTGAATTAATTCCTATGTTTCTATCTCCATGTTAATTTTGGCTTGAAATCTCCCCAGACTGCAGAATATGGAAGTTGAAACATATTTCAAACCAGAGTGGAATAATAACTCATTTCAGATTAACTAGGTAGTAACCCAGTCTGTATTTGGTGCACAAAATTCCACTGACTTTTTCAAAAAGCTGAAAAAATCCACCATAAATTTCCATTAATTTTGGCTGATCCATCAACATTTTCCTAATTTATCCACCGAAAATTAATGGTAACATAGGAATAAATAGCTAAAAATCCACCGACTTTGCCACAATATTATTTTCAAAAGGGAAAAAATTCCACCGACATGATGGTGGAATTTACCACGAATTACAGACTGGCTAGTAACTCTGTTAGGAATTTAGAATGAACAAAAATTACTCATTTTAACTCTAAAAAATGCAGAAATCAGTAAATTATTTTATAAATTTCAACTCCGCAGTGAAAACTGATGTAAAATAAGTCATTTATGCTTCACAATTGGGCTTGTTGTGATGATAAACATCACTAATGGGAATGAATGAAGTTAGGAGTAACTCTGTTAGAATTTATGTTTTCCAGTCTGGATTTCAAAGACTCTCTGCAAGAGTTTTTGATTGAAATTTAGAAACTGGAGATCTCTATGGGAGTCGGGAGATTTGAATCATGTCCTAGGTATGTTACCATTAATTTGGATACATATCTAATTTGAAATTTCTAAAAGCTGAGCGGCGCACACCACTACCAGTACAGCCACTCTGGAAATAGTGGTCTTTTCTGATGGATTAATTACTCTGTTAGAGTTTAGCAAACCTTAAAATACAGTAATAAATTAATGGGAACTGTATAATCTGCAGCATTTAGCCTCTAAAATTCATCTGTTAGTCAAAGCCAAAGGTATTTTCCAGAGTGGCAGTACAGCGCACCAGATTTCGGCGCACCACTGTACATTCTATTAGATAGGTAATTTGAATACAGATTAATGACAAATGGAGTGAATTTGATAGATAATTGTCGTATCAAATTTATGTCTGACACCTGACGGTACCTGAATCCAAAGTTTATATTACACAGTTTAATTATTTGATTGAGATGTTTAATTTGGAATAGAAAATAAAATTCATCATAGAAAACTGTAATTGTAATTTTATGGGGTAACTATTGTAAACTTTCAGTCTGAGATGTAAATAAAAACTTATCAGTTAGCCGTTAGGTAGATGTATCGGGGAACGTGCCGCCCCCCGAACCCCCCTGCCAGGTCATTAAACAATCATGAAGTGTGCAGAACAACAAACTAGCGGATACAACAAACTACATAACAGTTTCTAACATTGAGGTCATTAATAGAAAGTACAGTGGTGCGCCGTAATGTGGTGCGCCGCTCAGCTTTTAGATACTTATGTACTACACAGTTTAATTTTTTGATTGAGATGTTTAATTTGGAATAGAAAATGAAATTCATCATAGAAAACTGTAATTGTAATTTTATGGGGTAACTATTGTAAACTTTCAGTCTGAGGTGTAAATAAAAACTTATCAGTTAGGCGTTAGGTAGATGTATCGGGAGGCGTTCCGCCAGTCTGTATTTCATGGTAAATTCCACCGACATGTCAGTGGAAATTTTCCCCCTTTAAAATAATATTCTAGCAAAGTCGGTGGATTTTTAGCTATTTATTCCTATATTACCATTAATTTTCGATGGAAAAATGGGTAAAATCTAAAATGTTGGTGGATCAGCCAAATTACCCAGTCTGTAGAATGTGTCTTCTCCCGCATCAAGTAAATTAGTATGTCTCATAAACTCACCATTTCTCTCTCCAGCTCTCTCCAAAATTCAATAAATTCTCTCCAAAAATGATCAAATTATCATTAATTCTCTCCAAAATAACATTGTAGCATAGGAGAAAAATAGATAAAACTCGTCATTTGCAATTGAAGAGCTCAAAATAACAGTCACAAACTCGCCATTAAAATGGCGAGTTTGGACATGCTTTATTACTTGGCTCCCGCAGAGATTATAATTTGAGAGACAGTTATTCTCTGACTCTCAGCAGAAGATTCAGAATCACCCGCAGCTAAATTAATGGTAACATAGGAATTAATTCAAAATCTCCCGCAGCTAAATTAATGGTAACATAGGAATTAATTCAAGATCTCCCGCAGAGATCTCCAATTTCTAAAATTCAATCAAAAACTCCCGCAGAGAGTCTTGGAAAAATGTTCCATATTCTGCAGACTGGCAAATTACTGGAAATTTATGGTGGATTTTTTCAGCTTTTACAAAAAGTCAGTGGAATTTTGTGCACCAAATACAGACTGGGCGTGCCGCCCCCCGAACCCCCCTGCCAGGTCATTAAACAATCATGAAGTGTGCAGAACAACAAACTAGCGGATACAACAAACTACATAACAGTTTTTTACTTTGAGGTCATCAATAGAAACTACAGTGGTGCGCCGTATTGTAGTGCGCCGTAATATGGTGCGCCGCTCAGCTTTTAGATACTGTTGTTAACTTGCCCGTTTGGCTGCGGGAGATTTTTTAATTATTTCCTATGTTTGTATTAATTTAGCTGCGGCCTGCAGGAGATTCTGAATCTGCTGCTGTCACCAGTCTGTATTTCATGGTAAATTCCCACCGACATGTCGATGGAAAAGTACCGACATGCCGGACATGGTACCAATAAATTACCATTTTATATGCTGAATCATAATCAAAAATATTAAATTCCACCGACATGTCAGTGGAATTTTTCCCCCTGTGAAAATAATATTCTTGCACAAAGTCAGTGGATTTTTAGCTATTTATTCCTATGTTAGCATTAATTTTCGGCCAGTCTGCAGAAGTTAACATGGGATATTTTTAACATTCTCTGTATGAACAATCCTTAATTTCCTCCTATATTTACATGTATTTTACTGAGAAAAAAAGCCAGAATAGAGGATTTCTTGGAGAACATCCATGTTTCAAAGCATGGACAAAGTCACCAGTATATTGGTGACTGTAGAGGGGTGAAATAAGTTGAAAAATCTGTAAATATAAAGTAAATCACAATAAAATAGTCTCAAGAGATACACACATATCAAACATGAAGCATAAGGATGTTTTCAAGTGTAAAATCTACACTAGGAAGTGAAATTCCTTCTTTAAACTATCTTAAATGCGGCGACATGCCTAGTTCAAGAGTATGTACCAAGTCGCCGATTAATTGTCGACTTAAAATTTGTAAAAATAAGTATCTTTCACATATATAGATGACTAATGAGCACTTAAATTAGGTTTAAAATTTAAATTGGTGACTCATAATCATAAACAGCGGAACTGTGCATCTCTGTTGAAATGTAAACAAAGCCGCCATTTTGTTTTGATATTGCGCTCCATGATGTAGCTGTAATTCAAATTGTGTATCAGTTTTCTGTTTTCGGTGTTCTTTTGTTATGAATGATGTGGTCACTACTTGTCATTTTAATTTGATGCTCTCTGACAAAAAATGAATAACTATGAAAGAAGCTTAACACGTTCACTGCGTATCTGGATACAGCTGGCATTCCTCTGTTATATT
Organism: Caprella mutica; assembly: GCA_947561585.1. Taxonomy (NCBI): domain Eukaryota; kingdom Metazoa; phylum Arthropoda; class Malacostraca; order Amphipoda; family Caprellidae; genus Caprella; species Caprella mutica. The sequence continues at coordinate 144,167 of CANNZV010001898.1, forward strand.
AATTACAGTTATATTAATAAATCCATAAGTTGAAGAATAATCATTATATTAATAACTATTAGCATTTTTAAAAACACAATAAAAATTTGCCTTCGGTACACGGGTGTCCCGATACGCAACAGTGTAATCCCACATATGGCCCGAAACGCAGTGAACGTGTTAAGAAAGTATGCCTCTCTCAGGCTCTCTGTGATTGGCTGGTATCAGTTGTATGCCTCTCTCTGATTGGCTGATACGCTCTCAATTAATTTAAGTAGTTATAATAGTATAGGTATATTGACGACTGTCTACTTTAAAATTGGAATTAAATTATGACGACTGGCAACTGCATTACTAATTTTAGTTGACTTATTTTGAAAAAAAAAAGATATATTGGCGACTCAATGAACATTCTCTGAAACTAGGACGACATGGATCCATTTTTTCTCTAAAATGATGACTTTCCAGCCACACTTTGAAACATGGGAGAACAGTTTACCAGTTCCTGCAGTCCAGTCTGTATTTGGTGCACAAAATTCCACTGTCTATTTAAAATAGCTGAAAAAATCCTCCTTGAATTTCCAGTAATTTGGCTGCTCCACCAACATTTTACCCATTTTTCCACCGAAAATTAATGGTAACATAGGAATAAATAACTAAAAATCCACCGACTTTGCCAGAATATTATTTTCAATGGAGAAAAATTCCACCGACAAGTCGGTGGAATTTACCATGAAATACAGTCTGGCCTGCAGTCTGGATTTTCGGTGGATAAATTGTGATAATGTTGGTGGATCAGCCAAATTACTGGAAATTTATGGTGGATTTTTTCAGCTTTTTGAAAAAGTCAGTGAAATTTTATGCACCAAATACAGACTGGACTGGGCTGCTGAGAGTCGGAGAGGAACTCTCTCTCAAAATAAAATATCTGCGGGAGAAGACCAGTCTGGAAAAATATGTGCTTTCTGATGAACTAATTACTCTGTGAGTCTGTTTGAGTTTTACAGACTTCAAAAATTAATGGTAAGTTGCTAAAAAATTGTATAATCCGCAGCATTTTTGCATATAGTTACCAGTTTCTGCAGACTGGCAGAATATGGGCACGGGGTGAAGACCTGAAATGTGCCATGATATGATTCAATTCAAATGACCTGAAAACATTTCAAACTCCTGCTATTTAAATACTACTGCATGTATCGGTTACTAAACATGTTTTTTATCAAGAAGGAATCCTTGATAACATTTCCTGACAGTTTTGCTTAATTTTATCCACCAGTTTTGGAAAAATTGTGCCCTGAACAGACCGTACCAGTTTTGGTACAAAAACAAAGAAGGGTTGAAAACGCCTATTACGTTAATACCACTTCATGTATCCACCATCAAACATGTTTTTGTCAAGAAGGAATCTCTCGTAACATCTCCTGACAGTTTCTCTGAAATTTGTCCACCAGTTTTGGAAATATCTAGCCCTGAACAGTCCCTATCAGTTTTGGCATTAAGTGCGCAGTGACCCCAGCAGCTGACTTCCACAGAGCAATGTCTACAAGAGAACAATTTACTTTAAAAGCTGAACAATATAGTTTCTAAACATTTTGACGAATGTTTCTTATAGATTCAAACATTCTAAGAACATTTTATTTGTATGAAAAAAGGTCTATGATACATAATTTTCATATTATTGTTCAATAATGTCTCAGAAAAATAGTTAGGTAGATTGAAATATAGAAAAGGTCATAACTCAAATATGTCTAATTGGTATTTAGCTTTAAATTCTCATTTAATTTTGAATAATTCCTATGTTCCAGGTTCATATGTTAATTTTGGCTTGAAATCTTCAAAAAATGAGCCAAAATGGCTTGGCTCAAAATTTTTGTGAAATTTTGGCTCAAAAATTGGCTTACAATTTTCCAGCCTCTTATAAATGGAAGTCTGTGGGGTTTTGTGCACTAAATAGTAAATACAGACTGGCCTGCTGACCAAGTAAAATAGTATGGCTCACAAACTCTCCATTTGTCTCTCCAAAAATCACCAAATTTCTTGTTAGTGTTCGTTCGTGTCGACCCCCACGGCTGGCATTGTTCGCTCCCCATTCTCCCGGTGCCACCCCAGCTTATCCCCCACTCAGCCAGCAGAGCTGCTGCAGCCACCGGGTTGCGTCATGGCAGTTGAAGAGGTGGTTTGTGTCGTGGGGTTGTCTATTGCATAGGGGACATAAGTCAGTTGGGTGGTTTGTTTCATCTATTTTGTGAAGGTATGTGTGCAAGAGTGGGGATTTGTTGGTCCGTAGTTGGGCCAGTCTTCGTCTAGTCAGTCTGTCGAGTGTCTCTTCAGATTTGTCTGTATTTTTTTCTACATTGAAACTAATATTTTGGCAAAGTCGGTGGATTTTTTACTAATTATTCCTATGCTACCATTATTTTTTGGTGGAAAAATAGGCAAAATTTTGGTGGATTAGCCAAATTACTGGTTATTTATGGTTGATTTTTTTCAGCTTTTTCAAAAAGTCAGTGGAATTTTGTGCACCAAATACAGACTGGTGCAGGGGCATTGAGTACTAAGTGTCTTTCTACTGCAGATTTGTGGTTGGCCTTTAGTTGAGTTTGTATGGAATCTGTACTATGTGGGTCAGGTGCTGTCTTGTAGTTCAATTTCTCTTCAAAATGATCATATTATCATAAATTCTCTCCAAAATATTAATAACATTGTAGCATAGGAGAAAAATAGTTATTTCTCGCCATTTGCTATTGAAGGGTTCAAAATAACTGACACAAACTCGCCATTAAAATGGCGAGTTTGGACATGCTTCATTACCTGGCCTAACGGTACCTGAATGACTGCCAGTCTGTATTTGGTGCACAATTTCCCAATTTATCCACCAAAAATTTGGAAATCTTTGGAGACAAATTTTGTATCATATTCTCATTTTTTAAGATTGTAATTTTCTATAATTTCTTGTTTTGCAGCTAGTTCAATACAGAAAATTTGTAATATTTTATTAGCAGTTTTGGTTTGTCATCAAAAATAGCAGAGGATTATCTGAAGAAAATGGGGGGAAAAATGTATGAAATCTAGTTTCATCATTTTGTTAGAAATGTTACAAGGATTCTGAAACTTTGTTCTTGTTGTTCTAAAATTCAACCTCATTGACTTAAACTAATGCCAAAATTGGAAAAGTCATACAGACAAAATGTGTTTATTTTCCAAAGTTACATGGAGGCTCCTTGGCGAGTTTCAGAACATTCATCCAATTTCCACAAATAAAAAAAGTTCTGAAATCTGAGACAATCCCCTTAAGAATGATAGAAATTTTTTATATGTGTATGGCAAGCTGCATCACAAATGCATATTCCTTAAATATCTTGAGGTAATATTTCATTATTAAATATATTAATTAAAATGCGATGGGTATTATTAGGGTAGATTATTGTTAAATTGTAACAATATGATCAAGAATATATACAGTAAGAGTCAAAAAAGCGGATACAAAATTAAAACTGCCATAACTTTAGTGACAACCACCGTATATTCGTGCATTTTTCTTTGGTTAATTCCGATAATCTAAAATGTATGTCATTATCTAAAATTCTAAATGTATGCTGATGTTCATAACTAGATTGAATTATTTATTCAAAATGATAATTTATCATGTATTTATTTTTCAGATTGAATTAATATTCTTATCAAAATTTCTGTTTATTATTCTTTGTATAACTCTATAGTGATAATTTCAATTTACAAAAAATGGTAAGTTGACATATTTAGGTTGCCTGCTAACAATGTTCTAAATATTTTATTAGTTTGATATATACACTCATATTGTATGTTGCCATGTTTCATTTACATAATTGTAATTCATTTTTGTTGCCAAATTATTTGATGAATAATTATCTCATTACCATTAAAGTGAATTCTTTTCTTCCTAAGTAGCTAATTGTAAATTTTCCTTTTCTAACTATCTTCTTCATGCAAAAGCATCCCCATTTCTCGTTTCAACCAATAGATCATAATTTGTTTGCCATTTCATTGCAGGCCAAAGGAAAGAAGACGCGTCAGTGTGCCGTAGCAAGAAGGAAAGTTCTCAGTCTTAAGGATAGCAGATTGTGAGTTTTTAAATTGAAACATAAATAATAACTAGCTTCTTAAATATTTTATGACCTTTTCCTTCAGGGTGGTTTGGTTTAAACCAAGCTAAAAAAACCATGCTTTATTTGGTTTTTATGGTTTACTTGTTTTTTTTATCCTTTGAAGCTCTAAAATCATTTTTAATTTATCAGAAATCATCAATATTATATTTATATCATTTAAATTAGTTTTATTAAATCATTTAAATATATAAATTTATTATGTAGCTATATAAAATATAATTAGTTAATCTTAGTAGTGTAATTATTATCATTTTATAAAGATATTTTACATAGTGATTTAGTAAATATTAAAATATAGTCTTGAGTGTCACACTGTGATATTCATTTGCTAATATGTTATAATTTAATTTGAATATCTACATTTGAAATGTAAATCAATCGAAATATAAGAATTTAAGAAATATTTGAATTTTGAATTTACCTATGTTATTTAAAACTTGAGTTTTGAATTTTTTAAGAGCTTATTAAAGTAGACTCGCAGCTAAGAATTATTCATGAATTGGTAGTAAAATGTTACATAGCATCTGCATTAATTATTTTTTGCATAATTTATCTCAAATAAATCTATTTTTTTCCATAATTTACCAAAATATGAATGGTTTTGTAATGTTAATCATGTATAGTGATCAGTTATGAACTAGCTAATAAGTATCTATGTGCCCTTTTATTAAATAATTACATATAAAAAGCAAATGAACCAATGAAAACCAAATAAACCATGGTTTATTTGGTTTTTAAAAATAAACTTAGTTTTTGTTTTTTTCAAAAAAAATATCGGTTTTCAACAACCCTGTTTTCCTTGAAAAAAGTAGTTTTAGCTATTGTGAATGATTCGTCTGAAAATTTCTGGTAGATTTTTTTTTCCAATTTTTAATGTAGGTGCCAAATTGCTTCTAAAATAGCATTTATTGCTCACTGTTATTATAAATAGATTCACCTATCTTATTAGCTGGTAAATGCTTCTACATTTTATAGTTAAGGGTGACTAGTTGTTATGTAGGTAGATAGGTTTCTTATCAGCTGAACTAATATTTATTTGTTTTACAGAAAAGAAAAGGACAGAGTTTTAGCAAAGAAGAAGAAAGTAGATGACAAACCCAAGTTAACTTATGCGTGAGTAATAGCGAGCTAATTCCTTCAACCTCTCAATTGTTAGCAAAGATGAGGTTGTGCTTATTAATGTTTTAAATCACCTAGCTAATTCAATATCTTTTTTTCGAACGTGGTTTTGTAAGAAAATTCATTAGGATTTTTTGCATTTTTCCTAACGATTCTTTTTAAAGCCATTGCTACCATGTAACTACTTTACTAGTAGGGGTTGTGTACTATTTACCAAATACTTCCTTTTCTGAAACTAGTGTCAACTTCGATAGTTATATGCTATCAATGTTTATAGTGAATTATGAATCATTAATGATGCTCATTAAAAATTCCATCTGGTAACAGACAACTGAAGTGAAACTTGCTCCCTTCCAACTCAAATTATCAATAAAATGAATTCCTTTGTTATTTGTACAGGATAATATGAGCTTCATAGACATCCATACAGCTGACTATTCACTTAATCTTTGATATTTTCGATCGTTTAATAAAAAGTATTAATTATTTAACTTTTTTGTTGTGATCGGAAATGTGAAACCATCCAATAGTTCTGTACTTCAGTTTCTCAATCTAATCTTGATACATTTTTTCAGACCACAGAGTTCCTCGGCACTATTTTTCGATGAGAACAAACAGTTGGGACCCCCTTACTCCATTCTCTTGGATACTAATTTCATCAATTTTGCTATTAAGAACAAAGTGGATATCATAGACGTAAGTTAGTTCCCTTCTCATAGAGGGAAATATATGTTAAACTTCACTTCAGCAACTGCTATGGTAAAAGGCATATACTACAATAGCTACATTAAATTAATCTATAATTAATATTGTATTTAACATTTTCCCCACTTTTACATATTTAGCTGATATTCCAAAATCGAGTAAACTTTCCCATCCTTATATTTTATTAATGTAATATAAGCTAATAAGATAGAATTTATTTGTTTTGCATATATGCTGTAAAACCATTGACACACAATTGTTACAATACGCAATAAACTAATGATAAAACCTTGGCCTTGCTCATTTCGCTAACTATTTACCAAATGGTTGCTGTTCACATGTGTATCACTACGCAAGAAGGACATATAGTGTTCGTACACATATGGTCCAATAAGTGGGGAACCTGTTATGAGACATCCAAACGACGCTAGGTGGATTCTAAATATGAATAAACTGCGAGATTCCATCTTTCTATCTTATCCTGCTTGGATTGTGAGGAATTATATGCTCAGTTAGATTTATTTGAATTATTATTTTCTAGCTACTTCTTGTTTGTTTAGTTATTTAGTCTCCCTGTTTAACCAATGTCCTTTTTGCCCAGGGTATGATGAACTGCATGTACGCCAAGTGCATTCCCTACCTCACAGACTGCGTGAGAGGAGAGTTGGAGAGACTGGGAGAGAGGTACAGACTGGCACTCAAGACAATCAAAGACCCTAGAATAAAATCCCTTACCTGCTCTCACAAAGGAATTTACGCAGATGACTGTATTGTAAATAGAGTCACCGAGGTTAGTTCATTTACTTTGTAGATGTAGGACTAAAACTAAAGCATTATACAGTATGGGCCTCAAAAATGTTTCCTCTTTTTCAAATACTTGTAAATCGTTAACCAATGGACGGAAAAACTATCTTGGTCTCTTTTTCACCGCCTTTTATTGTACTATTAACAGGTAAAAACTATTTTTAACTGATGGACATAGTTTATGAACAGGTAAGCAAAGAGTGAGGGTGACTATTTTAGTCATTGCGCGAAGGTCATTCTTAGAGCTAACTCTGTTATTTTACTTACTAAAAGGCAGTGAATAAAAAAGGAAAAAAATTATTATTGTAGAAATTTTAATACAGGGTGCTTACACTACTTCCTTGGAAACTATTTTGAAATAGAACAACTTCAGTGACATTTCAATCTCGTTGAAGTTTTCACTCTGAATATTCTTTCTTTGCTTGTTCATTGCATGGTTCACACTTTTTAACACTGCGGAAAAAAGCTCTTCTTAAAATGTGTTTACACTTGCATTTTTTTCATTGATGATGGAAAAATCACATTAAATTTTTACTTCAACGATGAAAAAACGCATGTGTGAACACATTTTAGGAAGAGCTTTTTTCCGCGCTGTTAAAAATGCAAGTGTGAAGCGAGCCTTAACCATGCAATGAACAAGTGAAGAACGAATATTCAGAGTGAAAATTTTAATGAGATCAAAATGTCACTGAAGTTGTTCTATTTCCAAATAGTTTCTAAGGAAGAAGTGTAAAGTGTATTAAAATGTCTTCCATTATAATTTTTTTCTTTTTTATTCTCTGCCTTATTATAGTAAGTAAAATCACAGAGTTAGCTCTAAGAAAAACCTTTGCGCAATGACAAAAAAAAATTCTTAAACTATTTCCATCAGTTCAAAATAGTTTTTACCTTTTAATAGTACAATAAAAGGCGGAGAAAAAGAGACCCAATGTACAGTTTTTTCGTCCATTGATTAACGATTTATAAGCATTTGAAAAAGAAGAAACATTTTTGTGGTCCATACTGTACATATGTATAATCATGTATACCTCCTGCAGTGGTATTTAATCCTTATATATGGAATATATAAAACCAATAGTTTTATAACTTTTATAAAATAAAACTAATGTTTTTTTTTCAAATAGCTATAGCTACTAAAATAATGTTTTATCTAGCTATGTAAAATTGAATATTACCTATTAGATGTTGTTTCTGAATTATTTCACTGGCTGGAAGTCCTTCACAAAATGTTTAAGCATAGTTTTTAAAAATAATTAGCTATAACTATAGTGTGTAACTACTCCTGACACTTCTTAATGTTACTGCTAGATATGTTGTGTTAAAATCTACATTGAAATATTTGAATTGTTAAATTCCTATTTTAATTGTGAAGTAAAATCTCCCGAAGATGAGAAAAGTTTGATGTTTACACAAACAAAATATGTTTGAGACATGGTGATCAATATTTTGTTAGCTAGCTACCTGGTGATTGTGAATTGTATGTAGGGAAGTCCCGTGTCATTGGACGGTTCCTCATTTTCGATCATATAAGGAAAATGTTAAATTGTGCCTCTTTATCTCAGGCCCATTATACAGGGTGGCGCAAAAAAAGGAAACCCATTTTCAAATTAGTTTATTCTACAAACTATCAAAGATAGAAATTTTCTAAAAACATGCTTCTATTTGTATACTTTTTTTTCTGCATCTCTCGGAAATCTGTTAAAATTTATGACAAATTGAACATCTTGCTGCGAATTAAAAAAATGGAAATAAAAAGGGCTTGCGCGAGTACGAAATATACAAAAAAAATCAGAGGTATGATTAGTTTCATATGGATCTAAAAACCTTAAATTCTACTTTTTTGTATTAAATACGAGACAATAAAAAACTTATTATCATTTGAGAGTTGATATTTGAGATGAAACTGATATCTTTAATAAAATCAGTTCATACTTTTACCAGATTTTCAAGATAGATGCAGAATAAGTATACGAATGAAACTGTGTATTTACTAAATTTATAGCTTTATTAGTTTGTAGAATAAACTAATTTGAAAATGGGCCACCCTGTATACTAGCAGATAAAACGCCACGTTTTCACCGCCCTGTATACTAGCACTGCCCTCATCAATTAGTTACGGTTAAATGAATGGAAGGCGGTAGAAACGCTTGTATACTGCAAATTTGCTTTCCATTATTTTAAGTGATTAATTGAAGAGGCATAACTTAAGCAGTGAAAACGCGGCGTTTCATCTGCTAGAATAGAATGGGGCTTATACGATCGAAAATATGCAGCTGGTTGTTAACTCAGAACTTACCCTAAGTATTTTTCAACTATAGCATCCCAAAAGTTAATATCATAAACAGGCTTTGTATGTAGATTTTAATGTAATTTCATATTATCTACTGTAACTTAAACTTATTTAATGTTATTTTGTAACTCTTACTTATTCACAACCATTTCCCTATTGTTTATTTCTCTTCAGAACCGGTGTTACATCGTGGCTACCTGTGACAAAGACCTGAAGAGAAGAGTGAGGAAAATACCCGGTGTACCTATCATGAGTGTGGGGCAACACAAGTAAGTATATTAATTAACAATTATTATATGTTGTTAATCGATAGATAGCATTTTTTATGTGTTCATATTATATTATTCAGCTTAAATTATTCTATTAAAATTATATATTTTCACCTGGTTAGTATGTAAAATATAAGGTATGATTATTATACTTTATAGACCAAAATATATGATTTTTTTGGACGAATTGTCCGTGGACTTAATGTCCTAGACCCACTAATATAATCAAAAACATTTCAGAATTTAATTTTTAACAAATATTTTCATTCTAGTAAAGGAAGATTTGAATGTTTTTATTGCAGTTTTTAATATATTTACTGAATTTTTATATTAGTGTAATTTTATATTTTTCAGATTATTTTATTTAGCTAATATTTTTATTGAGTCTAAATTATTTTTGGTCTTTTTTTTTCTTTCGATATACTAATGCAATGTAATTCTGGTTATATAATACTTTAAATAGAGCATATTAGTTTTGGTAAATTGTTTTAATTAGCCAAGTTGATATGACCTCTAATTTTTTTTTTTTTCCAGGTTTGTTGTCGAGAGGATTGGTATGCATATTGATGCATAGAAAATATATATTATTGTTTATAAGTTTTTTTCATTGAACCTATAACAATTCTATCTATGCTTTACCTTCTTATGATCGATAATATGAAACCGTCCAATAACTAGGTACTGATCCTAGGTAATACAGTATTATTTTACTTCTAGTGGTAGCTACTAATAACCATTTCATGTCTGGTTATGTTTTGAAATTAACTGGGAATACGCTTCTACAGTTTTCAATATCTTGATAAGATTTTCATCTACCGAGTCAGCTCTACCATTCTTTCTGATTGTTGTTGTTCTTTTTTATCTACATAGTAGGGTGCACCGATACCATATTTATTAACAATACTTGGTATTAGTAATCTGGGAATTCCGATACCTTAAAAAATTGCTGATATACCACATAATACCATTATACCATAATTATTACCGATACTTGGTATTGGTTATCTGCCGACACCTAAAAGTCACAGATACGAGATACCTAAAAAAAATTACCGATGTAACAAGTCGGTATAGATCTAATGCATAGTTCCGAAAATGTTCCATATTTTATATATATTTTCTCTGAAACTATTTTCCCAAGTTGCTATAGTGAGAATAAATCCTTTTGTCTGTTTTACTGGTGAAGAGAAGCCTATAGCAACTTGGATTTCATAGCAACTGTACCCGGTGTATTAACCAGGGAACTCTAATCTTTCTATTGCGTATCCTGTCTTCCTATTAATCTGTTTTCTAAAATTTTGTGAAAAATAGGCTCAAAGTAGCTTTCCTGCAGTCATGATTAAGTACACTGCTCTAAATTTGCACTTGTGATGCTAAAGCCACACCAGGGATTCTATCCTTGAAACTGTCTGGTGAATGGAAGGGAAGGGGGAGTGGCGTATCTTTCTCCCCAACTGTTGTAGTTTGAAATATTGATTTTATTTCTTCATTTTTACCATGTTTATCATTTTTTTAACGCTACTTGCAGTTTTAGAGGATAGCGCTTTGGTTATGCTTTTCAACTTCGATATCTTAGTTTTTGTGTTGGTAGACTCATAGGCTTCATTTGCTATCACCTCTTCATTTTCCTCTTCCGACCTTTTTCGTCACTTTCTTTGGTAAGTGGAACAGAGTAGCTTTTCTGCATCCATGACCTTGTCACCGACGGTGATGGTGACTTTGTTAATGGAGCAACTGTTTCTTTCAGTCTCTTGTATTTTCTTTCCTTTTGACGTCAACGATATGGCCTTTGGTTCCGAAGCAGACGTTAAACACCTACTAAATTTAATGATACTAAAATTAAGTTTCCATTAAAATTTTCTTAAACTTAATAAAAGAAATTGCTTGTTTATTTAATATTTTTTCATTCTTTTTGTTTCAATTTTTCAATTGCTCTTGTAAACTCATTCCTTTTGATTTCTAATACATGGAATTTGGTAAGATCTTCGTGGACGAAGTTTCACATTTTCGATTTAAGGAAAAATATAATGTGAATTCACTAGTTATTTTAATGGTATCCTTGATACCTGCAGGTATCAAGGATATCAAATAAAACATTTTTCCTTGCCTGAACGAAAACTTACCCTATATAATTTTTAATCAGCCAGAAAAGGTCTTAGATTACTTAGACAAGTAATTTTTTATTTGCTTTATTCTTTACTTCGTTCAATTCTGTCTTTATTCATAATTTATTTTTTTAGGATAATGAAAGTAGTGGTCAATGTTATTGATTTTATTGAACTGTCGTTCAGTATGCATCAGATAAAGACCTTCCTTTCGTCTTCTAACAAACTTTCCTTTCTAGTAATTCAGGTGCGTTACTTCTTATATATAAACCCTAATTTTAATGTACGTTTCTATCGTTGTTCATACAAATGTGTAGATTTTCAGTATTTGTTACAAGGTGAAATGAAGCTATAAATGAAATACATATTTATTTTATATAACAGAATAAATAATTATATTCAACCAGATAACAAAACAAGATTTTCATTCTTTATTGCTCTAATTTTTGTTCTTTTACTCCAAATATTAGAGATTTATTTTCTCGGTCGGTTTATATCTGCAAGATCCATCCAGTCGGTGTTGCCTCAGTGTTCATTTTCTTAGCCTGATGACATCATCCTTTGACGTAACTTAACCAGTTTGTTGTTGGTGGATATGTAGTCTGGCAGTTCCACACCAACTATTGGGAGGTAAAAAAAATATTAATGACACTTCAATAGTAAAAACTTTGTCTATTTAGTATTTTCAACGTTATAATGTTTTAACCTTTTCGTGTCAGCTTTTCTACACCTCAATAGGAGTGTTTTAATGTCTTATGGTACTTTTAATGGTTATAGGTAAATTGCTCGAAAAACAATCGCTCTAATGATCAAATTGCTCATCGTTCGAATTAATAAAAGACAATTAGTAATGAAGTTGAATCACTTCGATTAGATGAACCTAACCGTCCTGCTTTCTAATTAGTTAATTATAATAACTGTTCATTTTTTTCATCGCTATTTAAGTACTATTAATCATTGTAATACGGTTTTTGAATTTTACTCCTGTTTTTCTTTAACTACTGCATCCAGTTTGGGTGCTACAATATTAGTTTTTCCGTCATTCAATCGCTACAGTGGGCTCCGATGCAATATTCTCAGGGCTAGGTTATGGTTGTTAGGTTTTAGCAACTAGGGCTGTAGGAAATGTCAATCCCAGGAGGGAGCGGTTATCCCGAGACATTTTGCATGAACTAAGGTATTCGTGCCACTTTTTTAGTTTTCTCTATGCGGTAGTCTTTATCATGTTGACCTTTCCTCTTCTTTTACATCAAGCAATCGACTATTCGAAATTTGATCATTCGGGCAATTGTTAATTAGATAAATTGTCGAAAGCTAGTTAAACATTAAGTGGAATCTCTTCGATAAGCTGCACCTAACCGTACTTGTTTCTGATCTATAGAGAGAACCGATGAGTGCTCGCTAAGAAACTCGCATGTCCCTCATAACTAACTAACTTCTGATCTATAATTAATAACAAATGCATTCATTTTTTGTACTATCAGAGCGATTGTTCATTCGAGCAATTGTGTTTCGAGGAATTTACCGGTTACCACTTTTAACATACTGATGCAGTTAGTTTCTGAAAATCTGTAACTTATGGGACATTACATATGTCCCAAAAAAACGAAAGTTTGATCTCTTCGTATTCGGCAATGACTAGAGATACATTTTAACATGGATATAGTCTGTTTATTGCATGTTTTGGGACGCTTATGGTCTTTCAGAGAATAAGGAGAACATTGTCCCAATCGGTAAGAAGGTTTAGAAAAATGTTTATTACCTTCGCAGAATGCGGGAAGGTCCTATTTTCATCGGAATTTATTTATTTATCATATTTTTATTCGCTTAACTGAAAAAGTGTTCAACCAAATTGTCTGAAATTTGATAGGACGATTTATCAATGTCCAGGAACGATCTGGTAGAATTTTTGGATGCGATCCGGTCAAAGGTCATTTATAACTCGATAACTCAAAAAGTATTGTATCATATTGTATGAAACTTTGTGGGACGATTAGTTATTATCCAGTTAGCAGTTTCTCAAATTTTGGGAGAGAACGGGTCAAAGCGGAAGCGAAGGTATGCGCTCTACCGAGTGCACATAATCTAGTCTTTGGTAATATTATTGCACATGGTTAGTTTTTTTAGAGATTCCATCCGTTAATTGGTGTAGCGGTAGTCCTAATTGTGTTTTCGTACTGAGTAACATTACTACATATGATCCTGAATGCCATTTTATATTTCAAAATAAAATTCAGTGTAACAACCTATCAACAAAATGCAAACAAGATAATGCAAGACTCACGCAATCTCTTGGCAGGAGTGTCCCGTGGCCGGTTGCTCTCAGAGTTGAGAGAATAATGACGCACATTTTGCTGGTGGTCCCTGTTGTCAACTTTGAATCCATGCCACCTCTCGCCAGATAGAACACTAGGCATCGCTCTGATAAAAGAAAACATTTATATGATATTAATGAAAGAAACGGGTATCTTTAATGAGAGTTTTATTTCAAATAATATTTTCTAAGATACCTTTTACATTATTCGTAGTATGACTGTATTAAGATATGTTGATACTATTTAATAGTATTATTAAGTATGTATTTATATTAATCATATGATTATGTAGTATTTTATATATTATCTCTATACTATTATATACTTTAAGCCTAACTATAATCTTTATATAATGCTTCTCTAACATTTCAAAGGCGAATCCCGTCAGTACATTTCCATAGTTAGTAATTTATTCATACTTTCTTTTTTATTTTAATTAAATTATCATTTATTACCTTCGCAGAGAGCGGAAGGTTATATTTTAAACGACATTTAATTATTTATCATCCTGTTATTTACATAACTAAAATGTATTCAACCAAATTGTAATAAATTTAGTGGAACGATTGGTCAATGTCCAGAAACTTGCTGGTAGAATTTTGGAGCGATCCGGTCAAAGGTTAAGGTCAAGGTCAGTTATAACTCAAAAAGAATTCAACCAAATTGCCAAAATTTGGTAGGACAATTAATCAATGTCTAGGGAGCTGCTGGTGGAATTTTGCGAGCGGTCCGGGAAAAGGTCAAGGTCATTCATAACTCAAAAACTATTCAACCAAATTGCTTGAAACTTGGTGACACAATTGGTCATTATCCAGTCACCAGTTTATTAGATTTTTGGAGTGAACAGGTCAAAGGTTGAGGTCATGGTCATTCATAACTCCAGGATTATTGGATGATTAAGGTTATTTATAAGTGGCGGCGAAGGTATGCGCTCTACCGAGTGCATGTAATCTAGTTTTGTTAATATTTTCGATGTTTGTACATGGTAACTTTTTTCGGTATGATTAATTATCTGTTATATCAAACTTCTCATGAACATGTTCTGTTCGTGTTCGATAAACAAAATCTCTGGTTCGATAAACTAGTTGTTCGTGTTCGGTGATTACTGTCAGTGAGTGAACTTCTACAGAGTGCGTAGAGGTAGAGATAATTAATATCTTCCCACACCCCAAACCCTTTCCATTCACTAATGATGACGTCTCTTTCACTAAGAAAGGCAAAGAACAATAGCAAGTGATGACATCATTTGGCAAATCCATTTAGCATGTGTGCCTATTTTCTAAACTGCGGATGAGTTCTCCTCGTTTGGGTAAGTGATCAGATTAAAAGTTTTTAGTTATTTTGGAATTGCTTTGGTAGAAGTTGTGGCGCAAAATTTACAACAAGAGTTATTGCATCAATTATTGGCGCATTAATTGGATAATTTCACGAGTTTTAATTGATTCTAATTATAGAAATAATGTACGCTGTTATCTATCTATATTATTGTGTATTATTTTAGAGTGAAAACATTATTGGAATGTCTATTTTCAGTCGATAATAATTTTATTGAAGTGCGTGAAGAATATAGAAAAAAAATTCTCATGTTGTAACTGGTTCAGGTCGTACTATTCAGTTGGTCGCTATAATCTGCATTTACTTCTATTTGTCGGGTAAGGGTCAATTCATTTCGAAAATAATATTTAAAATTATTTAAAAATTGGTTTCAGAATTGAATAAAAGAATTGGGGGTAAGTTCCGAATTATCAGATGGTTCTACATCTTCGATCCTGTAAAGAAATGGATACCATTTAAAATAAACAGTTAAATAATAATTATCATACACTTTTTTCTTATATGATCGAAGATGTGGAACCATCCAATGATTCAGAACTTACTCTAAATTTTCTTTTCTCCAGAATAAGAATTTAGTTGATGTTTAAAGTTTCGATGTGAAGAATTTATTTGTTTTCCTCTGTTCTTTGCTTGCAGAATATTAATGAAGAGAAAAAGTCTAAGTATTAACTGGTGTCGAAGAAAAGAAAAACTAAAGCAAGAGTTGCTAAGCTAGCGAAATATATTCTAATTCCATTATTTTCTAAGAATACTAATTTATATTTTATCTTTTAATAAAGCTTTTCTCTTGAAGATTGGCTGGTAAGAAAATAATTTATATTCTACTGGCTAGTAATATTTTTGATAAATTCTATTTTTTTCGGAACAGAACAGGAGAAAAATGGTAAGTTGGTAAACAACTTGTTGTTGTTGGTAGTTTCTAGTTGTTGTCGTTGGTAGTTTCTAGTTGTTGTTGTTGTTAGTTTCTAGTTGTTTTTGGTATTGTTAGTACAGTACAACTTCTCTATAATGATATCCTGTATAGTGAATGTAGTGTCCTGAGTAAGGAAGTAGCCTCTATACTCTATAGTGAACAAATTTTCTTTAGTCTGCCATGAATTTTCATCAGTTTTAGAAAACCAATAGTCATTTTATGGCAAACTGAAGAAATTTAGTATTAATAGAGGCAACTTCCTTACTCAGGACACTACATTCACTATAGAGGATTTTATTATTGAGGAGTTCTACTGTAGTAAACAAATTATGAATAAATTGCATAAATATTATTTTTCCAACTATTGATTGGTCACCTCGTTCTAAAATAATCTAAATAGATTTAGTTCTAAATAACTTCTACTTTGCCATAGCATGTTTATCGTTATTTTTAAGTACCAATAATTGAGTAGCCAGCCTATAATTGTTTGAATTCATTAAACACTCTATTTTTGTTTTAATTAATAGTGAAAGTAATTATTGAGATGGTAACTTTCATCACTCTTACCTCATCACTTTGATGACGTAAGGCAGGTCATCACTACCATAGCGTGAAGGTGATGTCTGCTCACCACTTCTATGTGGTGAAGTGGTGATGTAGTGTGCGTGTGTGGTGAGCAGCAGAGTGGTGAGCAGGAGACTGAAGATGGTGAGTTGGTGGTGAGTCATTGTGAAGATACCTTACAGGAGAAAAAAAAATAGAAAATTAACTAGGGTCAGTTCCGAGTTATCGGACGGTTTCACGTTATCGTTCATAATAGAACGCTGTATAATTCAACAATTTAACACGATATTTTATTTCGTATCCATGATACCTTCAGGTATCAGGGTTACGAAATAAAATAAAGAATCTAAATGTTAAATATTATTTTTTCTTACTTGATCGAAAATGAGGAATGATTTCATAACTTGGAACTTACCCTTGAATTATTTTGTTATTAGTTCTTGATGGACTTTCTATTTTTTCTGCTTTCAATGTTGGGTAACAATTAATCGACTGGCAGTACCCGGAAAGTGGGTGCTGTGATCAATCAGACATTTCTGAAGATCACACAGGATGTCAACGCCCATTTTCCGAGTACGGAGGGTGTCCGGTAACAGAGTGATTACCCTAGTAACGCTTATTTCAGGAAACATTTAACTACCCAATGGGAATTACTTATCACAATTACTATTAAATTATTTCACGAAAATAAATGATTTTTTTTCGAAGACGATATATTTTCATAAAAATTAACTTCAAAATGTTTCACAGAATGACCTCGTGATAAAACACACAGTGACTAATGCTACTAAACCTAATCCTAGTGACTAATGCTACTAAACCTAATCCTAGTGACTAATACTACTAAACCTAATCGTAGTGACTAATGCTACTAAACCTAATCCTAGTGACTAATGCTACTAAACCTAATCCTAGTGACTAATGCTACTAAACCTAATCCTAGTGACTAATGCTACTAAACCTAATCCTAGTGACTAATGCTACTAAACCCAATCCTAGTGACTAATGCTACTAAACCCAATCCTAGTGACTAATGCTACTAAACCTAATCCTAGTGACTAACTCTACTAAACCTAATCCTAGTGACTAATGCTACTAAACGTAATCCTAGTGACTAATGCTACTAAACCTAATCCTAGTGACTAATGCTACTAAACCTAATCGTAGTGACTAATGCTACTAAACCTAATCCTAGTGACTAATTCTACTAAATTTAATCCTAGTGACTAATTCTACTAAATTTAATCCTAGTGACTAATTCTACTAAATTTAATCCTAGTGACTAATTCTACTAAATTTAATCCTAGTGACTAATTCTACTAAATTTAATCCTAGTGACTAATTCTACTAAATTTAATCCTAGTGACTAATTGTACTAAATTTAATCCTATTCTTCCTATCACTCTCTCTCTATCTTATCTATGTCCCCTGTCAATATTTTACTGATAATAATCTCTTTCACTCCATATCTCTTCCATCACTAGTTAGTTTGTTTAGCATTTCATGTTATCAGCGGGTACACAGCCTAGCAATTGATTTCACTAGTCGGCAAACTCTGTAGTTTGTATATTTTGCCATAAATTAACCAAGTGTTTGCTAGCCATTTGACAGAAAATTGACAAATTAGCCTTTGTCAATTTTCATCATTAATCTTTAGGGTAAGCTCCAAGTTATCGACCGTTCCACATTTACGATCATTTATTATTTAATATTTTAACTTGTTATTTTTAGTGATATCCAAGATACTTGCAGGCATGGTATAATAACTTTACAAGGTATGACCGCTAAAGAGACGAAATTGAGTTTCTTCTGCGCAGCCCCCTCGTGACGTCATAGACGATGGTATTGTATATTGTTGTCCGTCACTCGTATTATAAATTCATTTTAAAAGTAACTTATCATAGTTTCTTTTCATTTATTTAGGTAATATTAAGCAATAAACATTATTAAATTTAATTATTTTTTCTTTTGGTTGAAAATTAGTGTTTTCTATAATACATAGTCTCGTGTAATTAGTAACACCATAGATTAAAATACTTTACAAGTCATATATTTATACATATAGATCACAAGAGTATAACTTTAGAGGTCCTTTTCCTCGGAATAGCATTTAAAAACCTAACACCCATTCTCTCACTTCTATGACGTCACAAAATACCTGCGCCCGAGCATACCTTGTAGTTATTATACCATGCTTAGGTATCATGGTACCAATTAAAATAACTAGTTATAAAATCAAATAATATATTCTTTATTTGGTTTAAAATGCGGAACTGCTCAATAACTCGGAACTGACCCTATCTAAACAATATCATTACTAATGAAAATATCAATAATTTAATTAACTTATCACAATTTATTTCAAATATTTGCGGTCACAATTTAATAATTAAAAACTATTAATTTACCTACTTTATATTAATTCGTACTTACGTTTTACTGGATGAGTTCAAAGGGAAGTGATTTATGTTAGTCTATTAGTAGATGTTTTCATATTTAATTTACCTGGAAGAAAACAATTAAATATAATTCATTAAAACATTTACTCCACCCTCACCTATATTTAAAAGTAGAGACAATATGACACGGTTTTAAATTTTCTATAAAATTTTCTTCGTAATTCAGTAGCAATAGATAAATTGTTACCATAGTGTGTAATTAATACTAGTACAGTACATGTTGCTAATTCATTGGAAATTCAATTAATATAATATGTTTTGGATTATAATTAAATGCATGCATATATGCATATCCAATATTTACAATTTATCAAAAAAAAATATTTTACTCTCAAAATTATGATTTGTTAAATTATTAATATCTGCTTGCCACGATTTATTATTTTTTTAATTTTACACCAACTTTATGAGGCGCTGTTTATAGAATGTCTGTTTAACCCATTGTGTGACTGACAGACAGACTGAAAAAAGTGTACTCTGTGCAATATTATTAGTATCCTCCTCATGATATAAAGTTCTTCTTATCAAATAAATAAATAAAAACCGACGTGTTTTAGTATGATAATTTTAGTATGATAAGTCACTTTGCAGCACGTGATGTAACACATGCCATTTACTAGTCACATTATTCTTACTTGGAGGATAAACTTTTAACTTCACTATATAAAATTTATAAAGTCTAATTATTTAACTATACCACTGAACATTGAATTAATGTTATTACTACGCATTTCTAGTGCCATGGCAGTGGTCTCTTTTCTTGTGTTTCTTCCCCTGAAGATGGCCTTAGAGTGTGAGGAGAGGGGCTCCTCACGAGGCTTATATAGGCATAAGCTCCTCCTTCCAAGAGAGAGAGAGAGAGAGAGAGAGGCCTAGTAATTTGTAGGAAGTATTTTGCACGTTACTAATTTATGCTGAACTCAATTGGTATAATTTGATTTGTTGTGATCTCGTTCGTGCTTTCACATCGGCCGCTACTTTTCGACTTACAATTTATTATGTAACAGAACTGTTACTTTTGTGGATATTAGTTAGAACAGGTAATTAGTTCTATTTAGCTATATCAATCAGTTATTAATTCAGTCACTTTATTGATTTTCAGTAAGTGTGCAAAAAGGTAAATAAAATATTAGGAGTAATTTCCATAGACTTGATCTTTCTCAACATTCCTCATTTTTATATCATTAACCCTTTACGACCGCCTGTGACTATTGCGTCACATAAAACAAAAATTAATAAAAATTAGTACACATATTAATTATTACTACTAATTTGACAAATTAGCTAGAAGTAGATTATAAAATTTAACTTTTTAAAATTAATTGCAGTCGTAAGGGTTAATTATTCTGCATTGTGAAATAGTGAGCTGCAGCCGAAGTGCATTACAATCATTGCTGATATGCAACTCTGCGCTTATTCATCTTAATCCTTAATAGACTGACTGAGGAGTTTAAGCTCAACAAACCAAATTCATTTAATATAATAACACTATTCCCGTCGATCTTGGGTGAATAACATTCTGCCCAGTACATTAATATGATAAAAGCTATTAACCGACATAAAATCGTATAATTCGAGGCACTGGTTTCCTGAATATCATTGTGTAAAGAATACTCTCAAATTTTGTCAGTCCAATTAGGGTTAAGGAGAGTATTTTGTTGAGAAGAATTTCTATTTTTATTTGGATTTTTTTCATGATATATTTTACATTTAAGTAAAGCTTATAATATTCCTTCACAGCCACTGAGAGTTTTACTCAATAAGATTTTAAGAAATTATTTTAAACTTGAGAAGAACTTAAAAATTCCCCTCCTTAACTAATCAAATATTTAGTTTAATTTACTCTTCTTTCAGTATTATACTTACTCTCTTATGAAGAACCTATCATTGATTTAAAATTTGAAAAACATTTCAAGGAATACTATATTAGTAAATATTCTAATTAATTTCAATAAAATTTTATTACTGCGTCGTTTTTTTAGTTGTGTATATTTTTCGATTTTAATTACGGTTTTGTCTCGTCAATTTTTCACTTCTGAAATCCCGTGTATAAATTTCATAATTGTATTCATCAGGAAATAAATGAATATAGAAAATCATGCTAGAATTGATAGGTTTCACCTACTTCCAATTCGAACAGAATTGGAGTGAAATTTTATCATCTTCCAAGTGTATTATTTTAATTAAAACAAACTTATGTCGGATTTTTATTTAAAGAAACTCGTATAGAATATATTGCTTAAATAATAATACCGTATGGTTTTAAAATAAATATTAAGTAGAATTTTATTTATCGGTTTACCTCAAACAACTTTAATAATAAACATTTAATAGGGTGAAGTAAATATTAATTACCATTTATTGGGTAAAGTATGATTTACCGGAAAACATGACTTGTCAGTTAAAAAAAGTCAGTTGCCATCATAATAAATTGCGTAGGTGGAATTTAATGTAATAAATTATTAACCAACAATATTATAATTTTGGTTTAAAAAATGGATTGAAATTTTTTATCCGGTTATTTATAATGTGAACTTTAATTAGTTAGTAGATGAAATTACTAGTTGAACTGAAATATAAACATTAATAGATATATTGAAAGAAGACTTTGAAGTTAACAGTTTAAATTAAATTTCAATATAAAGACAAATTTATTTATTACAGTTTATATATTAACGGTGTTTATTTCTATGCAAAATGAAAATTATTTAAAAAATATTTATTTCCAGTAAAATTATTGACTCACGATTGATTCCAAGCTAACCCAATGATTGGAATGGTGATCCGTTCCTGAGGTTACACTGGGAATTGCTCTCCATTCCTGGCTGATGACATTTAGTGTATCTCTAATTGAGTGGGAATGGCGTGACGTCATTTCTCTTTGGGTTCACTTGAAAGGTACAGTTTTAAAGTTAATAAATTTTATTCATAATAAAATTACCGTAGACTTTATATTAAATGGTAATTAGAGTAAATCATATTATTCATAAACAGTTTGAATAATCAAGGGAAGTTTGTGAGTAAATTTAAGATCCTTAAAACAATTTATTCTAAATTTTGTCGAGATTAACAATAACTAGCGTACATACCTTCAGAATTTTGTTAAAATATATATCTTATTAATAGCTTATTTTTAAACATTCTAATTAAATTTTAAAATCAATAGGGAATAGTTAATTCATTAGGGGTTTAATGTCTGCCTCGACCGTATTGTTGATCATTTTGCGGACGTCAAAAAGAAATGAAATACAATGGTCTGGAAGAAGAAGTCAGAAAGAAAAGTGGTTCCATGAACAAAGTCGCATACCACCGTCAGTGACATTGCTCATGAATGCAGAAAAGCTACTCTGTGAACGCAGTCACTTACCATGGAACGTGACGAAAAGAGTTACAAGCAACGGTGACTGCACTCACGGGTGTAAGAGGAAAATGAAGAGGTGATAGTAAATGAAGCCTACGAGTCTACCTAACACAAAATCTAAGACCTCGTAGTTGAAGAGCATAACCCTAGCGCTATCCTCTAAAACCACAAGTCTATAGCCTTAAACGTGGTAAACATGGTAAAAATGAGAAAAACGTCCAAATCCAAATTATAACAATTCGGACGCTCCACCTTCAGCTTCAGGATAGAGCCCCTAGGGTATAATACAATATAATAAATTCATTAAAAAAAATTAAAAACAAGTATGCCATCTTAGCTTAATAAAATATCTGATGAAGAATCTATTAGAACAAAGCTATTATTGAAAACTGGTTTTCAGGAAAATAAATTAGTTTAATTAAATTGGAAGCGAAAAACATATTTTATCACTGACTACGCAGTTTAATTCACAATAAATAGGATGCCAAATAATATTTAAACGTGAATTAATATTTCATTCTCAAGATAACCATTAAATATTCAGCCTTTTGACAATTATTGCCACACTTTGTAAAAGGGAAGCTAACATTTTTGTATCACTTGTGCAATGAGCACCCCAATGATTTCACTCCTGTACAATCCACACCCCAATGATTTCACTCCTGTACAATCCACACCCCAATGATTTCACTCCTGTACAATCTGCACCCAAATGATTTCACTCCTGTACAATCAGCACCCCAATGATTTCACTCCTGTACAATTTGCACCCCAATGATTTCACTCCTGTACAATCCACACCCCAATGATTTCACTCCTGTACAATCCACACCCCAATGATTTCACTCCTGTACAATCTGCACCCCAATGATTTCATTCCTGTACAATCCACACCCCAATGATTTCACTCCTGTACAATCCACACCCCAATGATTTCACTCCTGTACAATCCACACCCCAATGATTTCACTCCTGTACAATCCACACCCCAATGACTTCACTCCTGTACAATCCACACCCCAATGACTTCACTCCTGTACAATCTGCACCCCAATGATTTCACTCCTGTACAATCCACACCCCAATGATTTCACTCCGGTACAATCCACACCCCAATGATTTCACTCCTGTACAATCCACACCCCAATGATTTCACTCCTGTACAATCCACACCCCAATGATTTCACTCCTGTACAATCCACACCCCAATGATTTCACTCCGGTACAATCCACACCCCAATGATTTCACTCCTGTACAATCCACACCCCAATGACTTCACTCCTGTACAATCCACACCCCAATGATTTCACTCCTGTACAATCTGCACCCCAATGATTTCATTCCTGTACAATCCACACCCCAATGATTTCACTCCTGTACAATCCACACCCCAATGATTTCACTCCTGTACAATCCACACCCCAATGATTTCACTCCTGTACAATCCACACCCCAATGACTTCACTCCTGTACAATCCACACCCCAATGACTTCACTCCTGTACAATCTGCACCCCAATGATTTCACTCCTGTACAATCCACACCCCAATGATTTCACTCCGGTACAATCCACACCCCAATGATTTCACTCCTGTACAATCCACACCCCAATGATTTCACTCCTGTACAATCCACACCCCAATGATTTCACTCCTGTACAATCCACACCCCAATGATTTCACTCCGGTACAATCCACACCCCAATGATTTCACTCCTGTACAATCCACACCCCAATGACTTCACTCCTGTACAATCCACACCCCAATGATTTCACTCCTGTACAATCTGCACCCCAATGATTTCACTCCTGTACAATCCACACCCCAATGATTTCACTCCGGTACAATCCACACCCCAATGATTTCACTCCTGTACAATCCACACCCCAATGATTTCACTCCTGTACAATCCACACCCCAATGACTTCACTCCTGTACAATCCACACCCAAATGATTTCACTCCTGTACAATCTGCACCCCAATGATTTCACTCCTGTACAATCCACACCCCAATGATTTCACTCCTGTACAATCTGCACCCCAATGATTTCACTCCTGTACAATCTGCACCCCAATGATTTCACTCCTGTACAATCCACACCCCAATGATTTCACTCCTGTACAATCCACACCCCAATGACTTCACTCCTGTACAATCTGCACCCCAATGATTTCACTCCTGTACAATCCACACCCCAATGATTTCACTCCGGTACAATCCACACCCCAATGATTTCACTCCGGTACAATCCACACCCCAATGATTTCACTCCTGTACAATCCACACCCCAATGATTTCACTCCTGTACAATCCACACCCAAATGATTTCACTCCTGTACAATCCACACCCCAATGATTTCACTCCTGTACAATCTGCACCCCAATGATTTCACTCCGGTACAATCCACACCCCAATGATTTCACTCCTGTACAATCCACACCCCAATGATTTCACTCCTGTACAATCCACACCCCAATGATTTCACTCCTGTACAATCTGCACCCCAATGATTTCACTCCTGTACAATCCACACCCCAATGATTTCACTCCGGTACAATCCACACCCCAATGATTTCACTCCTGTACAATCTGCACCCCAATGATTTCACTCCTGTACAATCCACACCCCAATGATTTCACTCCGGTACAATCCACACCCCAATGAATTCACTCCTGTACAATCCACACCCCAATTATTTCACTCCTGTACAATCCACACCCCAATGATTTCACTCCTGTACAATCCACACCCCAATGACTTCACTCCTGTACAATCCACACCCCGATGATTTCACTCCTGTACAATCTGCACCCCAATGATTTCACTCCTGTACAATCCACACCCCAATGATTTCACTCCGGTACAATCCACACCCCAATGATTTCACTCTGTACAATCCACACCCCAATGATTTCACTCCTGTACAATCTGCACCCCAATGATTTCATTCCTGTACAATCCACACCCCAACGATTTCATTCCTGTACAATCCACACCCCAATGATTTCACTCCTGTACAATCTGCACCCCAATGATTTCATTCCTGTACAATCCACACCCCAATGATTTCACTCCGGTACAATCCACAACCCAATGATTTCACTCCTGTACAATCCACACCCCAATGATTTCACTCCGGTACAATCCACACCCCATTGATTTCACTCCGGTACAATCCACACCCCATTGATTTCACTCCTGTACAATCCACACCCCAATGATTTCACTCCTGTACAATCCACACCCCAATGACTTCACTCCTGTACAATCCACACCCCAATGATTTCACTCCTGTACAATCTGCACCCCAATGATTTCACTCCTGTACAATCCACACCCCAATGATTTCACTCCGGTACAATCCACACCCCAATGATTTCACTCCTGTACAATCCACACCCCAATGATTTCACTCCTGTACAATCCACACCCCAATGATTTCACTTCTGTACAATCCACACCCCAATGATTTCACTCCGGTACAATCCACACCCCAATTATTTCACTCCTGTACAATCCACACCCCAATGATTTCACTCCTGTACAATCCACACCCCAATGATTTCACTCCGGTACAATCCACACCCCAATGATTTCACTCCTGTACAATCCACACCCCAATTATTTCACTCCTGTACAATCCACACCCCAATGATTTCACTCCGGTACAATCCACACCCCATTGATTTCACTCCTGTACAATCCACACCCCAATTATTTCACTCCTGTACAATCCACACCCCGATGATTTCACTCTTGTACAATCCACACCCCCAATGACTTCACTCCTGTACAATCCACACCCCAATGATTTCACTCCTGTACAATCTGCACCCCAATGATTTCACTCCTGTACAATCCACACCCCAATGATTTCACTCCGGTACAATCCACACCCCAATGATTTCACTCCTGTACAATCCACACCCCAATGATTTCACTCCTGTACAATCCACACCCCAATGATTTCACTTCTGTACAATCCACACCCCAATGATTTCACTCCGGTACAATCCACACCCCAATGATTTCACTCCTGTACAATCCACACCCTAATGACTTCACTTCTGTACAATCCACACCCCAATGATTTCACTCCTGTACAATCTGCACCCCAATGATTTCACTCCTGTACAATCCACACCCCAATGATTTCACTCCGGTACAATCCACACCCCAATGATTTCACTCCTGTACAATCCACACCCCAATGATTTCACTCCTGTACAATCCACACCCCAATGACTTCACTCCTGTACAATCCACACCCCAATGATTTCACTCCTGTACAATCTGCACCCCAATGATTTCACTCCTGTACAATCCACACCCCAATGATTTCACTCCTGTACAATCTGCACCCCAATGATTTCACTCCTGTACAATCTGCACCCCAATGATTTCACTCCTGTACAATCCACACCCCAATGATTTCACTCCTGTACAATCCACACCCCAATGATTTTACTCCTGTACAATCCACACCCCAATGACTTCACTCCTGTATAATCTGCACCCCAATGATTTCACTCCTGTATAATCCACACCCCAATGATTTCACTCCGGTACAATCCACACCCCAATGATTTCACTCCTGTACAATCCACACCCCAATGATTTCACTCCTGTACAATCTGCACCCCAATGATTTCACTCCGGTACAATCCACACCCCAATGATTTCACTCCTGTACAATCCACACCCCAATGATTTCACTCCTGTACAATCTGCACCCCAATGATTTCACTCCGGTACAATCCACACCCCAATGATTTCACTCCTGTACAATCCACACCCCAATGATTTCACTCCTGTACAATCTGCACCCCAATGATTTCACTCCTGTACAATCCACACCCCAATGATTTCACTCCGGTACAATCCACACCCCAATGATTTCACTCCTGTACAATCTGCACCCCAATGATTTCACTCCTGAACAATCCACACCCCAATGATTTCACTCCTGTACAATCCACACCCCAATGATTTCACTCCGGTACAATCCACACCCCAATGATTTCACTCCTGTACAATCCACACCCCAATGATTTCACTCCTGTACAATCCACACCCCAATGATTTCACTCCTGTACAATCCACACCCCAATGATTTCACTCCTGTACAATCCACACCCCAATGATTTCACTCCTGTACAATCCACACCCCAATGATTTCACTCCTGTACAATCCACACCCCAATTATTTCACTCCTGTACAATCCACACCCCAATGACTTCACTCCTGTACAATCTGCACCCCAATGATTTCACTCCTGTACAATCCACACCCAAATGATTTCACTCCTGTACAATCCACACCCCAATGATTTCACTCCTGTACAATCCACACCCCAATGATTTCACTCCTGTACAATCCACACCCCAATGATTTCACTCCTGTACAATCCACACCCCAATGATTTCACTTCTGTACAATCCACACCCCAATGATTTCACTCCGGTACAATCCACACTCCAATGATTTCACTCCGGTACAATCCACACCCCAATGATTTCACTCCTGTACAATCTGCACCCCAATGATTTCACTCCTGTACAATCCACACCCCAATGATTTCACTCCGGTACAATCCACACCCCAATGAATTCACTCCTGTACAATCCACACCCCAATTATTTCACTCCTGTACAATCCACACCCCAATGATTTCACTCCTGTACAATCCACACCCCAATGACTTCACTCCTGTACAATCCACACCCCGATGATTTCACTCCTGTACAATCTGCACCCCAATGATTTCACTCCTGTACAATCCACACCCCAATGATTTCACTCCGGTACAATCCACACCCCAATGATTTCACTCCTGTACAATCCACACCCCAATGATTTCACTCCTGTACAATCTGCACCCCAATGATTTCATTCCTGTACAATCCACACCCCAATGATTTCACTCCGGTACAATCCACAACCCAATGATTTCACTCCTGTACAATCCACACCCCAATGATTTCACTCCGGTACAATCCACACCCCATTGATTTCACTCCGGTACAATCCACACCCCATTGATTTCACTCCTGTACAATCCACACCCCAATGATTTCACTCCTGTACAATCCACACCCCAATGACTTCACTCCTGTACAATCCACACCCCAATGATTTCACTCCTGTACAATCTGCACCCCAATGATTTCACTCCTGTACAATCCACACCCCAATGATTTCACTCCGGTACAATCCACACCCCAATGATTTCACTCCTGTACAATCCACACCCCAATGATTTCACTCCTGTACAATCCACACCCCAATGATTTCACTTCTGTACAATCCACACCCCAATGATTTCACTCCGGTACAATCCACACCCCAATTATTTCACTCCTGTACAATCCACACCCCAATGATTTCACTCCTGTACAATCCACACCCCAATGATTTCACTCCGGTACAATCCACACCCCAATGATTTCACTCCTGTACAATCTGCACCCCAATGATTTCACTCCTGTACAATCCACACCCCAATGATTTCACTCCGGTACAATCCACACCCCATTGATTTCACTCCTGTACAATCCACACCCCAATTATTTCACTCCTGTACAATCCACACCCCGATGATTTCACTCTTGTACAATCCACACCCCCAATGACTTCACTCCTGTACAATCCACACCCCAATGATTTCACTCCTGTACAATCTGCACCCCAAT
This sequence comes from Caprella mutica, assembly GCA_947561585.1. NCBI lineage: Eukaryota > Metazoa > Arthropoda > Malacostraca > Amphipoda > Caprellidae > Caprella > Caprella mutica. Next base: position 173,228 of record CANNZV010001898.1, read on the forward strand.
GATTTCACTCCTGTACAATCCACACCCCAATGATTTCACTCCGGTACAATCCACACCCCAATGATTTCACTCCTGTACAATCCACACCCCAATGATTTCACTCCTGTACAATCCACACCCCAATGATTTCACTTCTGTACAATCCACACCCCAATGATTTCACTCCGGTACAATCCACACCCCAATGATTTCACTCCTGTACAATCCACACCCCAATGACTTCACTTCTGTACAATCCACACCCCAATGATTTCACTCCTGTACAATCTGCACCCCAATGATTTCACTCCTGTACAATCCACACCCCAATGATTTCACTCCGGTACAATCCACACCCCAATGATTTCACTCCTGTACAATCCACACCCCAATGATTTCACTCCTGTACAATCCACACCCCAATGACTTCACTCCTGTACAATCCACACCCCAATGATTTCACTCCTGTACAATCTGCACCCCAATGATTTCACTCCTGTACAATCCACACCCCAATGATTTCACTCCTGTACAATCTGCACCCCAATGATTTCACTCCTGTACAATCTGCACCCCAATGATTTCACTCCTGTACAATCCACACCCCAATGATTTCACTCCTGTACAATCCACACCCCAATGATTTTACTCCTGTACAATCCACACCCCAATGACTTCACTCCTGTATAATCTGCACCCCAATGATTTCACTCCTGTATAATCCACACCCCAATGATTTCACTCCGGTACAATCCACACCCCAATGATTTCACTCCTGTACAATCCACACCCCAATGATTTCACTCCTGTACAATCTGCACCCCAATGATTTCACTCCGGTACAATCCACACCCCAATGATTTCACTCCTGTACAATCCACACCCCAATGATTTCACTCCTGTACAATCTGCACCCCAATGATTTCACTCCGGTACAATCCACACCCCAATGATTTCACTCCTGTACAATCCACACCCCAATGATTTCACTCCTGTACAATCTGCACCCCAATGATTTCACTCCTGTACAATCCACACCCCAATGATTTCACTCCGGTACAATCCACACCCCAATGATTTCACTCCTGTACAATCTGCACCCCAATGATTTCACTCCTGAACAATCCACACCCCAATGATTTCACTCCGGTACAATCCACACCCCAATGATTTCACTCCTGTACAATCCACACCCCAATGATTTCACTCCGGTACAATCCACACCCCAATGATTTCACTCCTGTACAATCCACACCCCAATGATTTCACTCCTGTACAATCCACACCCCAATGATTTCACTCCTGTACAATCCACACCCCAATGATTTCACTCCTGTACAATCCACACCCCAATTATTTCACTCCTGTACAATCCACACCCCAATGACTTCACTCCTGTACAATCTGCACCCCAATGATTTCACTCCTGTACAATCCACACCCAAATGATTTCACTCCTGTACAATCCACACCCCAATGATTTCACTCCTGTACAATCCACACCCCAATGATTTCACTCCTGTACAATCCACACCCCAATGATTTCACTCCTGTACAATCCACACCCCAATGATTTCACTTCTGTACAATCCACACCCCAATGATTTCACTCCGGTACAATCCACACCCCAATGATTTCACTCCTGTACAATCCACACCCCAATGACTTCACTTCTGTAAAATCCACACCCCAATGATTTCACTCCTGTACAATCTGCACCCCAATGATTTCACTCCTGTACAATCCACACCCCAATGATTTCACTCCGGTACAATCCACACCCCAATGATTTCACTCCTGTACAATCCACACCCCAATGATTTCACTCCTGTACAATCCACACCCCAATGACTTCACTCCTGTACAATCCACACCCCAATGATTTCACTCCTGTACAATCTGCACCCCAATGATTTCACTCCTGTACAATCCACACCCCAATGATTTCACTCCTGTACAATCTGCACCCCAATGATTTCACTCCTGTACAATCTGCACCCCAATGATTTCACTCCTGTACAATCCACACCCCAATGATTTCACTCCTGTACAATCCACACCCCAATGATTTTACTCCTGTACAATCCACACCCCAATGACTTCACTCCTGTATAATCTGCACCCCAATGATTTCACTCCTGTATAATCCACACCCCAATGATTTCACTCCGGTACAATCCACACCCCAATGATTTCACTCCTGTACAATCCACACCCCAATGATTTCACTCCTGTACAATCTGCACCCCAATGATTTCACTCCGGTACAATCCACACCCCAATGATTTCACTCCTGTACAATCCACACCCCAATGATTTCACTCCTGTACAATCTGCACCCCAATGATTTCACTCCGGTACAATCCACACCCCAATGATTTCACTCCTGTACAATCCACACCCCAATGATTTCACTCCTGTACAATCCACACCCCAATGATTTCACTCCTGTACAATCCACACCCCAATGATTTCACTCCGGTACAATCCACACCCCAATGATTTCACTCCTGTACAATCTGCACCCCAATGATTTCACTCCTGAACAATCCACACCCCAATGATTTCACTCCGGTACAATCCACACCCCAATGATTTCACTCCTGTACAATCCACACCCCAATGATTTCACTCCTGTACAATCCACACCCCAATGATTTCACTCCTGTACAATCCACACCCCAATGATTTCACTCCTGTACAATCCACACCCCAATGATTTCACTCCTGTACAATCCACACCCCAATTATTTCACTCCTGTACAATCCACACCCCAATGACTTCACTCCTGTACAATCTGCACCCCAATGATTTCACTCCTGTACAATCCACACCCAAATGATTTCACTCCTGTACAATCCACACCCCAATGATTTCACTCCTGTACAATCCACACCCCAATGATTTCACTCCTGTACAATCCACACCCCAATGATTTCACTCCTGTACAATCCACACCCCAATGATTTCACTCCTGTACAATCCACACCCCAATTATTTCACTCCTGTACAATCAGTACCAATAAATAATTTCACTTACCATTTTGTAAAGTGGGGCAATTTTTATCAGTAGTCGGAATATTTAATAGATATCTGGGTAATAAAAATTACTGCCAAGTTTGTTAAGTATTAACCACATTATTTTACTCGTGACGGTAGAAAAGCTGTTCGAAGATATTTTTTAAAACTGCAAGTTGCGTTTAAAAAAAACACAGAGTAAAATCACAATAGCAGATAGCAAGTTACAAAAAGATGTTAAATTTTAAGAAAGGATTAGGAAGAATCTTTTCAGTGTACCGTGAAGTTTAAAAAATAAAGTGTTAAATTTTATTTATTTCAAATTAAAAGTCACGGTACACTGAAAAGATTCTTCCTATCGAAAATTGAACATCTTTTTTCAACTTGCTATCGGCTACTGCGTCATATCGGTTAGTGTAATTTACCCTTGTATTAAATTGAACATTATTGGTTAAAGCAAATACAATATTCATTTTTCAGTATATTTTTCATTTAAAAAATCTTTCAATTATTGGAAACTTAGAGTTATTAGGCACATCGATTAGCATCAAAACTAATAGTTATAAGATTGAGAACAACTGAGAGTTGAGTATAGCTAACTGGAATGGATTTGATAGAATGAAGCAATTTTTGAACTAGCTATTGAATGCCTATAAAATATTCTAACTATTCAACAAATAGTTTGCTAGTTAATTAAACTTACTAAATTATGATTTAATAACTTTAATAAATCACAGATTTTGAAAAACTTACCAATAGATTATATATAGAGTAAACTAGGTAATAATATTTTTTCAATAATGGTGTATCACAACTATCCTATTTTACATTTAATTGAGTAAAACATTCCTTCTTTTATAAAGTAAAATATTACTTAATTAGCTAAAAAGACGAAATTTACCTGAAAAAATACTAAATAGATATAAAAATAAGCACATTGTTGTAACAATACCTAACTACCTAAAATATATGCATTCGATTAATTAACAATAAAATACTGCGTCTATTTATTCAATAAAAGGATAGTTACTATTAGTGCTGATGTGGAAGAAAACTGTAGAAAGTGTATATACTATTTTGCCTCGTAATATTCAATGGAAAAAAGTATATTAACATCATTCCAATAGCGCACAACGTTTACTATTATTAATATTCATTATATTGTGTATCTACAGCTTTGTTTTTCACATAGACACTAATGCTAATTGTACATAGCACAGTAATGGTTTTTCAGAGAGAAAAGTAATTCAGTCACTGAGGTCCACATATTGTACACCTTTTGGTCTGGAGTAACTTTTGGTCTTACGCTGATATACGGGACTTCTTCGGACACTCTGAAAAAAGAAGCGACAGGTAAGGGAAAGAACTTGAAGTAGAATATAAGTATATAACATTACAATGACAGAAACCGCCTTTTATTAATGAAATAGTTTATTGCCATTAACAACTCACTTTATTCAAGTCGAAGTCATCCATGTCTGAATCCTCATCATCTACTTTTTTCTTCTCTACTGAAGTTATGAACTTCACTTCATCTATAAGGGAAATAAGAGTTAGGAAATCTTTCCCTTGTACACTAAACCTCTGTAATAGGGACTCTAAAATGTGTTCCAGTGTTTGATGTAGATAAATAAATAGTTACATATTAGTTTCATTGACCGAATACAACTTCTAATAATCATACAAAATCATTTATCGTATTAGGAAATTTTTGTTTCAAATACCTGTTTGTCCGAAGACCAATAATTAATAAAAGCAAAACTTAGAACATTTTAATGAACTTGTACCTTCACATACACATTAGCTACTTAAAAAAATTTGTCAAGCTTTTTCTGAAAAGGTAACCTATTAAAATGAGAATATAACATGCAATAACTAAAACATGCTCTATAATATTATGACTATCAAAACATATGTAGAATATTCTTCTTTTATGCTATTTATACTTTATTATCTAATTTCTATCTATGAATGACAGCCTCTTTAACTGCATTTGGTTACTCACCATTTTCTTTCTCATGTCTGTCTTTCTTTTTCGCACTCTGCACCCCTTCGTCAGGAGAGGTGAGTCTTCTCTTGGAGGTGTTATTGAGGAGAGGTGTTTGTAGTCGTGACTTTGCCATACCAGCTGTCAAAGAGCTGATGGGAGTGGCTGAGCCTGCTTCATCTGAAACAATATCCACAGAGAACATTACATATAAAAACAACATACTGATTTACATTTCAAACGATTATTACTATGTAAAAACGAAGATAAAGTAGGTGGTCCAGTTGAAGTAAAGGACTTGTTACACGGTGCAAGTAAACGTGCAAGTTGGCCTAGCCAGTTACTGTACTGCAGCTACTCGCACAGTGTGACCGCATCAGTCGAGTAACTGTCATGGAGATTCAATGCTATGAACATTGAGATACTGGCATGCGAGTACAGTGGGACAGCTGCTGTCCACTGTCACGACAGTAACTCGCACTGTGTAACAAGGCCTTAACACAAAACGATGTGCTTGAAGGAAGGATTCTTGCATACATGTTTATTAATAACCAAAGAAGTAGCTAGATGGAAGTGGACTCACCAAATTTATCATAGGTCTCTGGTTCAGAAACATCCGCTTGTGCAGCGCCATCTTTCGGAATTATATTATTCGAATCTGTGTTTTCATCTCTTCTGGAATATTCTAAAGGGTTGACAATGATCTCCAAGTCTGCTTCATCAGAATTGAAAAGAGATGAAGAGGTTGAGGACACTTGGGTTGAAGTTATTAGCTCAGAAGGGTTGAAAATTATTTCCTCTACCTCATCAGGAATTTCTTTGGTTCTTCTTCTTTTCCGTCTAGGAGGTTTGTCGAAGATTGGGGCAATCTTGATCGGCTCTTTCTTTTCCTCAATTTCGATCATCTTCATGACATACGCTCTGCAAAGTAACAAAAAGAATTAAAAGAAACAAAGGGAGAAAACTTAAATGAATAATTAAAATAAGCATTTTGTTTTTAATTTCATGAATTAAGTATTTACACAAAGGTAAATCAATGAAATTTAGTTATAATAATTATATTTACGCCCGAATGCTCTTATGACAAATTTCTATCTACCAAATATTTGTGTAACTAAATATTCAATCAAGAAATTAATACATCAGAAGTAAGATAGACACTAGGCACTCAAAGAATAAATGTTAAACAGTGTTTTTTACACTTTAATTGTGTAGGTTCATTTAAGTAATTAAAAGAGTGAACAAATACCGAGTGTAGCTATTCTCTACCGCTCTCTGCAGAGAACTGAAAGTCAATTAAGAAAGCAAACATTTAAATAAGAAACGATTGTGGCTAATTTAGCTACAACGATTTGGACTATGAAGTTCTCGTCCAAGAAGTGATAAAAGTCACAAAACGTAATAGCTGGCTATACAGTTATTGACACGTTTCCTGCAATTGCCAGATGTACGGTTATGCTCCCACTGCGATTGCCAAATGTACGGTTATTCTCCCACTGCGATTGCCAAATGTACGGTTATGCTCCCACTGCGATTGCCAAATGTACGGTTATTCTCCCACTGCGATTGCCAAATGTACGGTTATGCTCCCACTGCGATTGCCAAATGTACGGTTATTCTCCTACTGCGATTGCCAAATGTACGGTTATGCTCCCACTGCGATTGCCAAATGTACGGTTATTCTCCCACTGCGATTGCCAAATGTACGGTTATGCTCCCACTGCGATTGCCAAATGTACGGTTATTCTCCTACTGCGATTGCCAAATGTACGGTTATGCTCCCACTGCGATTGCCAAATGTACGGTTATGCTCCCACTGCGATTCCATATATATGCATTAACTCCAGTACCTGTATAGCTGTCGTCTTGAGAGGTTGCATTATGCTCTCTCATATTGTTTATTAATACATAGCAAAACAAAATGGTACCATCTGTAGGTCTCTTCATATACTATTTTAATTATTCAATGTATAAAAAAAACTAGGGACCCACCGGTGAGTCCCTTCGCAGCACAGGACAAGGCAAGGGGACCCACTGGTGGGTCTCTTCGCAGCACAGGGAGAGTCAAGGGGACCCACCGGTGGGTCTCTTCGCAGGAAACGTGTTAATGATTCATATATGATGGTCAAACAGCTAAAGAAAGAAATAGAAATATCTAACAAAGTGTGACAATATATAGCTATAACAATAAGTGCCATCACTCACGTTCCATCGTCGTTCTTAGGAGGTTCACTGGTAAGTTTCACGGCAAACTGTTTCAGTTCTCTCATAGAGTCTCTGAAGGTAGGTCTGTGCATTGCTATTCTCCTCACCCACTTTGACAGTTTGCTCATGTGTTTGTTATCAACTTGTCGCCCACACAGCCACTCCTGACGCTGAAACCTCTCGTCCACCAGAAGAATAGCCCCCCAGTCCAGGCGATGACGAATACATCGCCCAAGCGCTTGATTGAACGCCCTGGATAAAAATGTAAATAACTAAAAATTGAACAATGTTTTCCCCTGATTGAAAATATTCATACTCAATGGGAAATCCATATTTTAAGAGGCTATTTAAACTCAGCGTTGGAGTGTTTTTTTTTACTTGATCTATAAGAAATTTCAACCTTATTTAAAAAAAATAACCTCTGATGAAATGTTCTCTCCACAATTAAATTTTTGAATATTTTGACGTGTTTTTATTAATGATAACCTATTGATATTTTCATCTGGTATATGATTAGCAGCAAACAATTGTACTTTACCATATTTAGTGAGCATATCACACCTGAATGCCTGTAGTTCATACCACTCATTGCCACTGAGCAGTCCCCTGTGTTTGTACTTGTCATTGTACTGCTTCTTAAGTACTATCACTGGGTCCTTGAAGTTGGGGTAAGGGATTCCCACCTGAGAAAGATAATTAGCATATAATAAATTAATAATAGTCATGACTTGAGAACATGCTTAGAGAGATAGCTACTAAAGATGTCCTAAAAACTAATATTGCGAAAAGATTCAAGAAATCAGTAAGATATGGTCATTGAAGTCTTTTCTTAGTCCGGCCTTTGTTTCTTAGCATTAAAACATTGAATGTTTGTTTGTAGGCTAAGTTCCGAGTTATCGGACAGTTCCACTTCTTCGATCGAGTAAGATAAAAATTATTAGCTAATTATTATTAATTTCAATGGGTATCCATGATACACGATTTAAAATTAATTGAATAATAATTAATTAACTATACACTTTTTTTTATATGATCGAAAGTGTGGAACTGACTGATAAGACCCATTCTAAACTAGCAGATAAAACGCCGCGTTTTCACTGCCCAGTTTACACCTAAGCAAATTTGCAGTATATACTAGCGTTTATACCGCCTTCCATTCATTAAATAATTGAGGAGGCATAAACTTGGCAGTGAAAACGCGGCGTTTTATCTGGTAGTAGCTATAGAATGGGCCTAACTAGCATTTTTCCCTAGTGACTAAAGATAAAGTGATAAGATATTAACTAGGGGTAGCGTATTTCTATAATAGTTACCGCGACCACAGCCCTAGCGTTGTCATCAGTGAAGTCAATCCCCTCACTGACTTTGCCTCTGCAGACTGCTAGAAGACACGCCCCATCTACAGCGCCTTGAGGAGAGGACCTGCGAGTGGGGAAGTGGTGAGAAAGGAGACAACAACACCTACTGTGTACTAATTAACTAAAGAGCAGCTACTATATTATAAACAAGGCAAAATGAAAAGAGATGCAAACTACAGCAACAAGAAAACAACAAGTCTAAGTTAATTTCAAATTACAATAAATTTTAATAAACTACAAAATTCTGGCTAAAGTATTAATTTGGTATAGCTATCTTGGTGTACTTACTCACCAACTAGTTAGTGATGTGAATTAGTAAGAGTTTTATCAAAAGTAGCTATAGGTTACTTGAAGTAACAGAGCATAATTTGGATATGGACCTAATGGATAGAGCTAATGTCCGCCCACTTTGTATTCCATGTGAATTTTCCATGACATCTCTGTTGACACTCAATTATTTCTATATTAGCTTTATGAGACAATAAGGAAAATATGATTTTGAAGAATGAAGATCATTTCCAGATAATATTCACCATTGGAGTGTCCCAGGTATAAATGTTTCTCGGACCAATATTGGGACGACATTGGCCCGAGAATCAATGCTAGCTACCTGGGGTACGGACTAGAGAGATGTGACGTAGCTACCTTGTGTTGTTGATGCTGTTGTAGAAGCTCTGAATGGTGGGCAAGAACTGGTCTGCTCGGCGTGGCTCATCATACATGTCCTTGTGTTCACCAAGAGTGTCCCACAGACCTGTCTGCTGCCACCTGAAGGAGAGAGAGAGGGACAGTTAGACTCCAGAGAGGAAGTGAAAAACTGAAAATGACTACAAACTTAATCCTAACCCTATCTTACTAGAGATTTACAACAGACATGAGACAAAAGATATATGGATTTCAACCGGTCGTAAATAAAGAATATTAAAAACAATCCAGATTCCCAATTACCTACTTCACAATAACTAAGTGTATGGAACCCAAATATAATATAATTAAACCACACACTAATCACACAATATGCACACTCATGAAAAATTTCGACAACCATTAGAAATTTAACACGCCACGTAAAGATTTCAACTAATAATGGATTCTCGGCATTCTAGGAGTTATCTAGTGAAGTACCTACAAAATCTGCCACTTTTACCTAAAAGAACAACTGAAATAAAGTAGTTTAGCCAAGAGAGGAAGTTATGGTGGAGAAGTCTCTTAATCTTCTATGACCCCACTATAACTTTTACACTGGTTAGGGTAAGTTACGAATTATCAGTCAATTTCACATCTTCGGTCACACAAGAAAAAACGATATAATAATTATCATGAAAATTAAAAAATAATTACTATATAGTTTTTTCTTATGTGACCGAAGATGTGAAACTGACCAATAATTCATAACTTACCCTAGATAAATTATAAGTTAAATAGACTCACCTCATTTTGAGTGTCTCTAAGAAGGCATAGGAAGGCAGGAAGCAAAGCACTCCTCTGGGTACAGTCTGACACACTGACAGTAACATGTCTCCTATCTCGTCCTGGGGAAATAGAACTGATCAGTATGGGGCTTACAGCTTGAATAAAAATGATTAGTAGGGGCCTTATAGTCTGCTTAAATAAAAATGAGTAAGTAGGGTCATATTGCTGATGTCAAATAGAAAATAAATACAAGGGACTGGAGTAAGCGATCAGAAACAAAAGTGGCTCAATCAGTAAGTAACCTACCACCAGTCGGTGTAATAAATTTCAACTATTTAATAGACATAAGATGATAAAATTAGTCTAAATCAATATGGTAAGAAAACTTTTATTATCCGAATACGAATGGATTTTCTCACACGTTAATATAACTTATTTGTTTTGATGGATGAATATTGAAAGTGAAGCAAATGATGGGCCAAATATTGATTTTACTTCCAATAGTTTTTACTATAGATTTTACTCTTGAAATATCATTTAATTATACAAACCGTCGATCTTTGGAGAGAAGTGATGAAAAAATATGAGGTAACAACTGGCCCCTTTTCATGATTGAGAAAGGTATGTGTGCGTGGTGAATATTTATATCAGCACGTAGTCAAGGCGTTAAGTTGTGTATGACATTATAGCAATATTTACCTGGAAATTAGAGCATTGTTTGTTCCGGTGGTTGACGAGTAGTTTCACACCTGTTGGTCCTGAGGCAATCGTTCTAACAAACACCTGTAATGAGGAAAAGAAACTTGACACTCTGCAGATATCAAATTGATGAGTATGTTTTTATTTATTAGAAACAATGTGCTTAGTTCGCTTATATATTACAGGGATATTAAAAAAATATATAAATATATTTCTCAGGTTGATATTAATTCAGGACATATAGGTTTAATAACCGACATGATAGTCGGTCCTTAATCCAAAGTACACAAACAACACTAGTGAGTTAGTTACCTGGTCCCCTTTGATGACGTGATTGCCCTCAAATTTGATGGGGAATGCTATTCCCAGTTCACTCTGGAATGAAGTCATGGGAGAGAGAGTTCCTGAAGTGAGGACAACAGAGCGCGCCTTGTCACCAACTTCTTTGAAAGCAACTCCTGAGAAGAAAAACACAACATAGGTTGTTATCTTTAGACAATGTTAGAATAGGGTAAGTTACAAACTATCGGACAGTTCCACAGTTTCGGTCATATAAGAAAAAATACCGTATATAATTAAAGTATTTAACCAGAGGTGGGAAGAGATAATTTTTCAGTTTCCAAATGCAAATCTTCGCCAGATAGGTTCCCAACCTATGAATAGCGAACATGATTTTCAAAATTTTGGAGCGAAGATTTATTCCAAACTTTTGACCGCAAGCCACCGAATCTCTAAAAATATTAAAGCGAACATTAATTCAGATACCATCTGAACATTTCCAAACCTAAATTTTACTCATTCCGAATCTAAATGGGAAAGTTTCTGATTAAAAAAAGTATTTGAGATATCTACATTATATACATTTAATAAAAACTAAATTATTGATACAAGACAGTAAAAACGAAGAGTCACAACTAAACAGTAAAAACATTGAGCCAAGACAAAAATTTAAAACTCTTCATTTTACCCAGATTCACTCTAACTTGTCTTTCACACTCCATTTTAACAAACTTCAAGTTTCCCTTCATGAACGTCAGGTTATGGAAGTTCCAATTAGGAAAATTTTCTCTGATACCGATACCTAGATTTACACAGATACTTTGATTTAAATAAGATTAATAATTTTAATTAAAAAGTGTTAGAAAATATTGGAATTATGAAAATTAGGAATAATTAACTATATGAAATTATTCTAGTATTGATTTTAATTATAATTCTTCATTGAATTAAATAATAATAAATACTATACATTTTTCTAAATACTAGTGGTATCAACACTTATCTGCCAACATCGAGTACCGATACCAGAAAAATTGCCAATACTTTCGTTACCGACACTTCGTCCCATCCATAATTCAAAATGTCTCAGAGAGGCTACGTTTGCTTTGGTGAAGAAGCTACTGAGTCTTACAGCTGAGGCAGACGAATGTTAGCTATACTTGGGGAAGTTTGTTGGGTACATTTTCATGCTGTTTGTGTTTGGTGAAAAATACCAATGTTTGGTTGTCTCCATTTATTATCGGGATACGGAGGTTTGGATGCACAAAAAAAGACGTTCAGAAACCAGAAGTCTGAATTTTTTGACATAAGTCTGAGCCCAAATGCGAGTCCAACTAAATCCGCGGATAAAGGTTCGCAAACATTAGTTTGGAACGCCCATCTCCGAATTTAACATCATAACTTGTTATTTTACTTGGTATCCATGATACCTGCTTGTAACATGGATACCAATATAAATAATATATCTAATGTTAAATGAGACATTTTTGTTATCTGTATGACCGAATGTTGATCTGTCGGTTAATTCGTATGTTACCCTATCCAAAGCACAATTACACATTAGAGTATTTTCTCACCAGGGTTAAGACAGACAAAGTTCATGGTTGTTGACCAGCTGCTTCCTCCACCTCTACTCTTTTTCAGCCAAACATTAGTTGTTTCCTGTAAGACAATAAATAAAAACTTAATTTGCTGCTGAATGAAGGTTATAAACCACGAACTACTGATAGGTAAAATATAGAAATAAGTAATTGAACCACTACTATCCAGCCTATGTAGTATAAATACATAGGTTACTATTGATGTTAATGTTAGGCGTAGCATTTTCACCGTTCAGTTTAAGCCTCGTTAAATTTTCACCGTTAAATGAATGGAAGGTGGTAGAAACGCTATAGACTGCAAATTTTCTTTCCATTCATTTAACCCTGATTAATTGAAGAGGCGTTGCTCATCATAACTTATCAATTACTATAGCTAGCTACTAGATTTTATTGGTACTGATATAAATGTCACTGCAAAAGAGTGCGTCACTCACTGTGGTGTCAGTGTCAGCTTTATTAGGTTTAAATGTTTTAGCCACAATAACCCTGTAGTCATCAGCTTTCTCCAGAGGTCTGGTGTAGAGGTAGTGGTACATCAGGAACATGTTCTTGAGCAGTGTTAGTGTGGAGGACTTCAGTTTGGGTAGAGTCACTTCTTCGTCATCCTGAGTCATTTCGGCAACACAAGCCTGGGGGGAGGGGGATTAGAGGAGAGAAATTGAGAGGACAAATAGACTCGAGGGGACAAACAGACTCGAGGGGACAAACAGACTCGAGGGGACAAACAGACTCGAGGAGACAAACAGACTCGAGGGGTCAAACATACTCGAGGGGACAAACAGACTCGAGGGGACAAACAGACTCGAGGGGACAAACAGACTCGAGGGGACAAACAGACTCGAGGGGACAAAGAGACTCGAGAGGACAAAGAGACTCGAGAGGACAAAGAGACTCGAGAGGACAAAGAGACTCGAGAGGACAAAGAGACTCGAGAGGACAAAGAGACTCGAGAGGACAAAGAGACTCGAGAGGACAGAGAGACTCGAGAGGACAGAGAGACTCGAGAGGACAGAGAGACTCGAGAGGACAGAGAGACTCGAGAGGACAGAGAGACTCAAGAGGACAGAGAGATTCGAGAGGACAAAGAGACTCGAGAGGAGAAAGAGACCCGAGAGGAGAAAGAGACCCGAGAGGAGAAAGAGACCCGAGAGGAGAAAGAGACCCGAGAGGAGAAAGAGACCCGAGAGGAGAAAGAGACTCGAGAGGAGAAAGAGACTCGAGAGGAGAAAGAGACTCGAGAGGAGAAAGAGACTCGAGAGGAGAAAGAGACTCGAGAGGAGAAAGAGACTCGAGAGGCGAAAGAGACTAGAGAGGAGAAAGAGACTCGAGAGGAAAAGGAAACTTGAGAGAAGACAAATGTAATCATAGACTAGCTATAAGATTATTAAAAAATAACCAAAATATGATAGAATCATTTGAAGTGGAAAATAAAATGTTCAAATAGTTCATAAAAACTTGTTTTTACTATAATATATAATAGATATAGTTTACCTATAGATAAATAGAAAAGATTATAATGCATATATCAAAATAGGCAACGACCTCTTATATAATGAATCCAGTTAGTTACATCTATATCGAAGCAGAGAGTTGACCAAGCTAATAGCTAATTATTATTATAATCAGACGTTAATTATTATTAACATCTGGTTTCAACACTGTAGGACCTGTTGCTGACGTCAAAAAAAAAATTACAAGGGACTCTGAGAAGCAGTCAAAAAGGATAGTGGCTCGATGATAAAAATCATTACCAATATAGTAAGCGACAAGCTCACTGATGCGAAAGAGCTATTGCTTGAATACAGTTATCTTACAAGGGAAGTTAATTATCTGACGAATAGGGACAATGATGGAAGAGGAAAATGAAGAGGTAATAGTAATTTAAGACTACCAAACACAAAATGAAAGACTTTGTAGCTGACTCTAACCTTAAACTGTGGCCACTTATTTCTGCCAATATCCCTTTTGTCAAAGGCCTCTATGATCTGCTGGCCTGTGAATATAGTGCTGCTCTTATCGCTGTCGTAGCTATTCTGTAGATCCCTGGCACTGCTCTCCAGCCAGCCTTGGAGAATGGTCAAGAAGAGAATCTGAAAAAAAAATTACAATCAGAGAACTATCTATATAGCTATTTGGACACTAGATCAGTGGCTCTTAAAATAGGGTGCCAGGCACCCCTTTGGGGGACTGGATTGTATACCAAAGGGGGTGCCTGGGATAACTGTTTTATATGGTTCTTGATGTGGATAGAACTTTAATCCCTTGTCAGGAATAGAACCCCTAGCACCTAGAACAGTAAGCTAACACACTAACTGACGGTGTATGAAAGTCCTAGACGAACTATTCTATCTAGAACAACACCTTTGAATTCTTCATCTCTGATTTTAAATCATGAACAGAAATTTAACTCATGAAGCCATTTTCTAGAACAGGTGATTAGAGTGAAGAACAAAAATCATGAACCGATATAAGAGCTGTGGTCAAACAAAGCTCAAGTGACTTGAGGTCGCAATAAATGACTTGAGGTGGCAATAAGTGACTTGAGGTGGCAATAAGTGACTTGAGGTGGCAATAAGTGACTTGAGGTCGCAAAAAGTGACTTGAGGTCGCAATAAGTGACTTGAGGTCGCAATAAGTGACTTGAGGTCGCAATAAATAACTTGAGGTCGCAATTAAATGACTTGAGGATCAACTAAGTTAAATCCACTTCTTCGATTACTCACAGTTATTTTACATAGCAGTTCAGGTCCCCCATTACTCTTGATCCTCTCCAGGTCCTTCTGTGCCTCTATGAACTGCTCCAACTCGAAGAGACCAGAGGCAGCGTCTCTGGAAGTGTCTTCGATGTTGTGTGCCTCGTCCAGTACGATCACGTGACCGGAGAGAGAGATTTGCATCTGAGAAATTAAAAATAAAAAAATTTGAAAATAGAAAATAATAGAAAAGTAATTTTTTTTGAAAATTGGAAAATGTTCATGAAAATGTTCTTGAAAAATGAAAGTAACTAAGAAATTAGAGAGATAAAAATAAATATGCGTTTTTCAACCAGTAAAAGTTCAAAATAATTAAATGAAGTGTTCAATGTCCGTTTTAGAACCAAATGCCATATCACTGATCAATATAGGAAAAATAAAAACAAGGGACTTTGAAAAAAGCGTCCAATAAGAAAGTGGCTATGAATAACACTCACTAACCATCAGCTTATTGTGGCTAAATTGACCTTCATTTGACCATCCAATGCTAATAGCTACTAGTGTTTTGACCCTATCTACTGGCGATCTCACCGCGTCTCTAATAAGAGGGTCCACCAGATAGTTGTAGGGGCAGAAAATGATGTCAGCAGAGCTCTTGATCGCACTAGCCATGTAGTATGGACAGGTCTGACAGTTCTTGCCAGCAGTCACCAGCTCCTCTATGTCGAAAGCACCTGACAGACCTGTGCGAGATGTCAGGTGGAAGTGGTTCTTGATTGCAGCAGCATTGGTGTGGAACTTGCACGAACCAGCCTGGGGAAATGGAATGAATGGTTCATTGGCAGTGAAAACAGATGAGAAATAAAGCTATGGCTATTAAGAAGCAAAATGCAATAGCTATAGTAAATACTAGAATATACTAAATATTAAGTATAGTAAATTTAAAAGAAATTTGTTGTTCAATAAATCATCGTCACTATTAGTAAATTTCAAATGAGTTCTATGAAATTTTACTAAATAATTCAAAATTTGTTTACATCAAAATGACTAATAGCAATAAAATTAGCTCTATCATTTAAATAAATAAAGTAATGAACACATTGATAGCTCTACGATATTGTAATAGTTATTAACGATAATGCACGCGATGTAGTATCTCAGACAAAACTAGATGACTTTAATAAACTTTAACAAATTAACAGTGAATGATTTTTTCTTCCTCCTCAACTCTATTTTTTTATTACTCTATTTCAGTGGTTCTTAAACTGGGGTGCGCGGCACCCCTTTGGGACATGGATTGTTTATAGGGGGTGCATGAGATGGCTGTTGTTTATAAGTTCTGTTCTTGCTATTAATATCATGCAGAATATAGCTACATGAAGTGTATTTCCTCAAAATGTTGCGATATGAGGTAGTTATAAAAGTATACGAATTTTCTGATATAAACACCTAATTATCATTGTGGCTTTCGATAAAAAATTATATCTTTGATGTGGGATTTCTCGTTTTGTAACTTTTATTCCTTCTGTCCTATATTTTAACACAATATAGCTACTGCATTATTATCACACATTATAGTGCTTTCTTTAATTTCTAATGGATTTTAATTTTCCTTACCTAAAAAAAATTTTACATTGTGAAAATAAAACTATCATTTTCCTTACTTTTTCAATTTTCATATTTAACTCTCAAATCATAGTAACCAAATATATTCTCATTGTAGCTTTTCAATCTATTTCAATGCAATACAATGCTCAGGGGGTGCCTGAGAAAAGCAAGGGGTGTGCGAGAAAAATACTTTAAGAACCACTGCTCTATTCACTAGAGCTAGGGTTACTGGTTATAAAAGTACAAACTATTTTTTTAAATTTAGTTCTATATTATTATCATTATTATAATATATAGCTAATTCAAATAATTATTGTGATTTTTCTTCTTCCATCCGAAATTCACGCAAAGAAAAAGTACGATCCATTGCCTACAAATTCAAAACAATAACAAAGATGATAGACATATTAAAAATAGCTAAAAATACTGTTAGCTAAATACCATTACCCTAATAAACATTAGCTACCTTAAAAGTGTATCTAAATACCTAATTACCATTAAATTTACGATAATACAGGGTAAAGCTTGTATTTTAAAAAAATTCTATAACTCAATCTTAGAAAGGTTGAGTGTGACTATTTCTTATATAATTAATTACGAATACTTGATCAATTTCTTTTATGTTATATACCTTAGTTCTACAAATTTAAAGCATGTCTAGATAAATTATAATTTAGAGTGGAGGAGCACTAAGAGAAGTTAGAAATGCACTAGGGTAAGTTCAAATTTTTTAGACGGCTTTACATCTCCGATCAAATATAAAGAAATATAATAATTATAAAGTAACGAGTTGAATTATAATTAGCTATATACTTTTTTTATATGATCGAGAAAATATGAAACAGTCTGATAACTAGGAACGTGACCATCATTTAAATCATATTGTAAATTAACCGTAGCTTCAAGATATATACTTCCAACAAATAAGACATAGCTATCATAGAAATTGAGCAATTTAACTAGAAATTAATTCAATTAGAAAAACTTTCAAAATTCTAATTTTTCTGAATTAACTTCTAGTTCTATAATACATTGCATAACATTAACTTTATACAAATACATAGTGGCGTGAATCCACTGTATCTACAGTAGCTACTGGAAAAATTATTACGGACTTTTCAAAACCAAAATTTTGTTCACTATAAAAAGGTTAATTAAACTAATTTCGTTGATTGCAAAGGAATTTATTTTAATACACCGAAACATCTTGATCATTCATTAACACTTAGTTTGGCAACATTTGGCCTTCGTGAGGGATTGAATGGTTGGTTCCACAACATTTTCTCCACATTCCTCATAATTTTTTGTAATACCCATCACTCTTTCCCCATTCCTTTCTCTCCAATTCCTATCACATTTCCCCTTCCCCATCACAGTCAAGAATCATTTCCACTCTCACTCTAAGGATGATAACTGCCCTAATTTGAATGGGGAAGAGGAAAAACAATCCATCCCTGCACCCCTTTTTACTGTCGTTTAATTAACTTTCTATGTAAATAAATTGTTCGATTTTGAAAAAAAATTGATAATAATCAAAGTGATGGGGAAAGGGGAGAAAGTGATGGGGAATGGTGAGAAAGTGGTGGGGAACCAACCGTTGAAGCACTTACGGATTCTAATTGTTGTCAAAATAAGTGTGTATGGATGTGTATTAAAATAAATCCAATTTCAATCAACTAAATTGTGTTATTAGACCTTTTTTTCATCAAAATTTCGGTTTTGAAAAATCCGAAATTTCACATACAATAGCTACAATATCAATATAGATAATCTATCCAGTGTATCTAAATGTAACAGCTACTGTATCGATACACCCTGAAAACTATATTTAGATACAAATATTATGCGTCTAGATCCACACAAAGCAGTCACAGTATCTACAACACCAGTGAATGCATCTAGATACAATACCCACACAATTTCCTACTCACCGTTTTCGGGTCTCTGAGTTGTTGGCATCCATCATTTTTGTTAGGTTTTTTCCCAACCACGGGGTGAATGCAGTAGTGCTCCCTGGAACCCAGGACTGTTGTGCTGAAAAAGAGGGAACACACGTTAGAGGGTAAAGAACCGACCCGTTAGAGGGTAAAGAACAAACCCGTTAGAGGGTAAAGAACAAACCCGTTAGAGGGTAAAGAACAAACCAGTTAGAGGGTAAAGAACAAACCCGTTAGAGGATAAAGCGCCAACCTGTTACATAAAATTTATTTATTACCTTCGCAAATTTGCCTAAGGTTATATTTTACCTAGCATTTATTCATTTATCATCTTGTTATTCGCATAACTCAAAAAGTATTAAACCAAATTGGATGAAACTTGATGGGTCGATTGGTCAATATACAGGAACCATTTTAGATTTTGGGAGCGATCGGGTCAAAGGCCAAAGATCAAGGTTAATGCCAATCAATAACTCAAAAAGTATTCAAACAAATTGTCTGAAATTTGAAGGGACGATTGGTCAATGTCCAGGAACCATCTGGTAGAATTTTGGGAGTGATCCGGTTAAAGGTCAAGGTCATATATAACTCAATAATTCGAAAAGTCTTGAACCATATTGCATGAAACTTGGAGGGACAATTGGTCATTTTCCAGTTACCAGTTTATCAGATTTTAGAAGAGAACTGGTCAAAGCGGCGGCGAAGGTATGCACTCTACCGAGTGCACGTAATCTACTTCATTATGGGTTTAGCGTCTGCTTCAGTCATATCGATGATATCAAAAGGAAGTTAACCCTGTAACGCCCAATACATGTTGTATGATAAAAAATTTTTTTTAGATAGATCAATATTAGATAAATAGCCTTTTCAATAAAGAATATATGTTGGAAAAATCATTTTATTTTTACTTCAAAGTATAATACCATTTGGGATAAAACTTCCGAGTGATTCAAAATCTCAAATCATTATGTGGTATAGCCTGCATTTATTTGTACGTCTCTTACTGCTAGAATATGAATAAATGGACTAAATAAAGATTTTCTTTCTAATTTCCTCCTCAGAGGACGGTGGTCGTTAAAGGGCTAAGTACAAGGGACTAGAAGAAGCAGTCAGAAAGGAACGTGGTTCAATGAACAAAGTCTTCTACCACCGTCAGTAACAATGCTCATGAATGCAAAAAAGCTACTCCGTGAATGTCGTCACTTACAAATGAAAGTGACTAAAATGGACACAGTGAAAAAAGACAACACATAATCCAAATTACAACAGTTCGGGGCCAAGGGGACGTCACCCCCTTCTCTTCCATTCACCACAGACCCCTCGGGGCGGATATCATGTAGCCACACCGAATGAAATGTCGAAAGATTGCAGTGAGAAGAAGAAAAGAAAATGAATAGGTAGCTATTAACTGGTAGCTAATTATTAGAAAAATATATGAACCTTATTGTTTCTAACCAAACCAACTGATATCTTTATTTTGTAACAGAAAAATCATATTTAGTGATGTAACAATTAACAGGTTTGTAGTTTCATAAACATTTATACATTTTATAACATAGGAAATGAGAGATAAGTTGATACACAACTTCACATAGCTACAGCTTTTCACCATTCTTTCATTTGTAAAGTCATTTGTTGGTTGACATGTAGATGACTGATATGTGCGCTCATTATATCTCCACTCAATTGTAGATAGAGAGGCACCCCACTCGAGGGGTCATTAGTGAGTGTACGCCTCGTCCATTCAACTCTAGAGTGGATAGCATAGTAATGAGGTGGAAGATCATTCAGACCATCTCTCTCAGCATCAATAGAGCTGTACAGCATTCAGTTAGGGGGGGGGGGAGAATTTAAATAGATAGCTTATGCTTCTCTATCAATATGAATAATTTCAAGATTCTTTTTATTTTGAAACTAATAAACAATATTGATATCAATAGATACTATTTTATTTAGTTATTTTTAACTGGCATCCATGATACCCAGTAAAAATAGCTGTAGGTATCACTATGGATACCAGATTACCAATGGATTGGTATCATGGATACGAATAAGAATAACGAGTTGAATAATTTACTCCTTTTCAATGGAAAAATATTGTCTTTTAATAGAAAAAAAAAGTTATATTGTTTCAACCTGAATGACAAAAGATCCTACCTAGCCCCTTCCTGAAAATGAGCATATTTCTGTAACTTGCTATCTGCTACTGTGTATTATCGGCAATTGTGTATTTACCCTAAAATTAATCATTTATTCGTATATTTCAATCTATATTTATCTTGATGTACTATGTTCTAATCATTTTCGTTATTTCACATTTTTCCTTCAGAAAAAATGATCATTATTTAAAAAAATTCCAGATCATATTAGCTGAATGGCTATACTAAATTTAAAAAGATAAATTTCGCATTATTATATAAATATTTATAGAATTAAGCTTCTTGAACAGAAATTTTAAAATAGAAACAAAAAGAAATTATAAATTAATATGGATATTCATTTTTTCAACAATATAACTAGCTACCTCACAGTTTGAAACATCATTTGTCAAATTTTAAATTTAAAAGGATTTTAAAAATATATTGATTGATTTTAATCTATACCATTGCATCGTCACTTCAATTTTTTATTTTAGTATTTTCATATCGTGTTTTAATTTAAATTTCCACAAGTTTGTAACTTTTATAGATGTAAATAATAAAACAGCTAATAATAAAACTCAAATACTATACATTACTAGAAATAATTGTGAAGTAATTAAGAGTATACATTCCATAGTCTGTAACTAACTAATTAAATAGTGCCATTCCATTGGACTGAAAAACAGATAAATTAACCTACAGTGCACTTATTCTAAATAAATGTGAAAAAATCTAGTAAATATTCTATAACATTTACTTATTACATAAGAAAATAATTAAAGAGAATATAAAGTACAGATTACCGAAACATTTAATGCGAATAAATACAATATTGAAAAAGAGAAAACAATTAAAGGTATAAAAAATATCATCCAAATTAGTCTATAACTATTTAACGCGATAGTACTAGCAGACGGGCTATTCCCACTTGGAATCAAGATATAGCGCAGGCATTCCCACCTGGAATCCAAGACTTAGCGCTGGCATTCTACCATCAGGCATTAGAAACGTCCTTTGGAATGGCTGGAATAGTGGGCGGGGCCAGCCAGCTGTCCAAGGAATTAAACCCCGCCTCTATTCACCAAAGCCCCGCCCACAGGCACCTTTGCCCAGAATTTTAGATAGAAACTGGAGAGTATTGTAGCTTCTAAATTAACAATATACTTTTCAATTAACTATTGTGAATATTTAAATGGTAGATATAGAATTCGAACTGATAACATCAATTTGAATATTCACAAACTATTGTAATCGAGCCATTCAATATTTAGAATTGGATTCGATGGCTACAGAAGCGTCACTTTCTACTCTGGTGGTCGAATTCTGAACCACTCTAAAGTGTCGAAAAGTCAGTTTTATCGACACGGAGATATGTCAGTTAACACACGCGATAGTCTTTATTCGACCAGTGCAGCTTTTGACGAGAGTAAGTTCCTAGTTATCGGCGGGTTTACAAATTTTCTATTATACAAGAAAAAAAATATAATTTACCATTTTAAGTTTTGTTAATTTAATTGGTATCCATGATACCTGCAGGTATCATGGATACCAAGTAATGTATGAAATAATAGGGCCCGAATATATCTCCAAATCAAGACTCATTTTGAGCCTTGGACATCTTCATTCACTTTCATGAAAGAAAAATATAGCTTGTGAAGTATACTACCAACAAATCAATTTGACTGCTTTTTACGTTCAAACATTTGTATCTTCTAAATTTTTATTGTTAGATAAATGAATTTTCTTATTGTTAATATAAAGAGACACACTGTCTAATGTCTCGCTAGCTATAAAAATTTAGGAGATACAAAGTCTTGAAAGGTAAAAAACAGTCGAATTGAATGTTTTGTAGTTATATGATCTTTTAAACATACATAGTTATCGGTCAGTACTCCATCTTCGGACATATAAGAAAAAAACGATATAAAAATTATTATTATTACACAGTGCTATCTAATACTTTTCATATAGTCTTATTTCTTGTATGTCCGAAGATGTAGTACTGACCGATAATTCGTAACTTACCCTCTATGATTATATATAGATATGATCATAGGATAATTTCTAAACTAGACAAATAGTCAGGTTGACAGTTTAGTAATTATCTATTTAGTACCTAGTTCCCTACTCACTTGACAGCACTGAAAGCCGTTCTTTTGAGCTCCTTCACCACCTGTGCGATTTGCTTGTGTGTCCTGGTGCCAAAGTATATCTTCACTGCTCTGAAAATATAAAATAATTTAAAAAAAAAACTCAATATAATGATATATCATAAGAAAAGGGTATCTATAGGATAAAATTATTCTGCTCATGAACGCAGAAAAGCTACTACTTCAATAACGTAGGAATAGTGTGATATCATCCAGTTAAACAAGGAAGAAAAATTTAAAGTAATAAATGAAGCGCAATATTAGGTACTAAATGAATTCTTCTATAACTAGCAATAAAAAGGTAGGGTAAGTTACGATTTTTAAGACAGTGTCATGTTTTCGATTATGTAAGAAAAATAAGAAATAATAGTTATTTATCTTATTTCAATTTGTATCCATGATACAGCAGGTATCCAATTAATATATAAGTTGATTAATAATTATTATATTTATTTTCTATCAAAGCTATCGAACAGTTTAATTAAATTAATAAATTAATTCGTTATTTTCAATCAATTAATTCGTTATTTTAAATCGTATCCCTGATACCTGCAGATATATATTAGATCATTTTTTCTCATGATCGGAAATGTGGAGCCGAACGGTAACTCGGAACTTACCCTATGTACATAAAGTTAGTTTACCTAGAAATTTACATGAAATTTTCATATCTTAACTAGGAAAAGTTTAAAAATTATATAAGCTTTTAATTTTTAAATATGATTCAAATAAATGAAAATGGAGTATAATTTCAGAGAAATAATATTACAATATATATTTTAATAATTATGAGCCATTTTTAATATAATTCAGAATTGAAATTGAAAGCATCTCAGAACTGCCTAAACTTTAATAAAGAAATAATTAGGAAATAATAAGGCTAGTGCTTTAGACAGGTAGAAACTAATTAAACAATTCACAAAAAAGTTAAAATACAATGTTACAAACAGAGCAGTAGAATGGCATGTTCACTGACGGCCTGCCTTAACATGCTGTCTTAACATATACTATTTTAACTTTAAAACAATGTGATGAAAATGCATTTGTAGGGGACGTTATGAATTATTAGACGGTTTCACATTTTCGGTCATATAAGAAAAACGACATAAAATGATCATTATTTTTATCTTTTATTTTAATTAGTACCCATGATACAATTAAGTATCAAGGATAGTGGATGCCAAATAAAATAAAAGTTTATTTAAATCATAATTACTATATAGTTTTTCTTACATTACTAAGGATGTGGAACTGTCCAAATACGTTCTGTATTAAAATTTAAAATATATAAAAGTAGACATACCTAGAAATTTAATTTCATTATACCATAAACAATTTGAAGAAACAGATTTTTCTTTCAGTACTAAATAGCAATTTCATTAACATTAGAAAATTCTTCAATTTCGAATCTAGCACATTTTTCTGAATCCTGAAATCAAACCACAGTTATTTGACTTCAAATTACGTTATTGCATCCAATTTACAGTGCAATCATTCGTATTATTTACCAGAAATAACATCACTCAGTCCCAGTTTTCAAAATTGGGTAAAAAACATTGCCATTTCTGGCAGACCTATACATATGCATACAAAGTAATATCATGTCTAATTGTTATTGAGAGACATGTAAAACATCGAGTCATATTGCCATTAGCTAAGGATTAGTGTTTTAAGCAATAACTATACTAACTAATTCTCTCTTACGAAGAAACCTACCAATAACTACCATTTTAAATAAAACTACAACCACTATCATTTAGTGCTGCTTCATCCCGTAGACTTTTACGCCAATACTAACCTCAATTAAAAGGACAGGCAGTAATAGTCTGCATAGGCTTTCACTAGAGAAAATATTCCCGTAAAATAGCACTGAGCAACAAAGATGAAATTGCAAGGTAAATCTACAGTTTGGGAGGTTATTGAATTATAAATGTTTGTAAGTACAACTACAGGAATACAATTAAATAAAATGTTAATAATTATTTGGAGTGACCTCAACCATAAATTTCCCGCACTTCAACTACAGACAAATTTCCCTCACTTCAACACCAGGCAAATTTCCCTCACTTCAACAACAGGCAAATTTCCCTCACTTCAACAACAGGCAAATTTCCCTCACTTGAGCACCAGGCAAATTTCCCTCACTTCAACACCAGGCAAATTTCCCTCACTTCAACACCAGGCAAATTTCCCTCACTTGAGCACCAGGCAAATTTCCCTCACTTGAGCACCAGGCAAATTTCCCTCACTTCAACACCAGGCAAATTTCCCTCACTTCAACACCAGGAAAATTTCCCTCACTTCAACACCAGGAAAATTTCTCTTACTTCAACACCAGGAAAATTTCTCTCACTTCAACACCAGGCAAATTTCTCTTACTTCAACAAACACCAGGCAAATTTCTCTTACTTCAACACCAGGCAAATTTCTCTTACTTCAACACCAGGCAAATTTCTCTTACTTCAACAACAGGCAAATTTCTCTTACTTCAACATCAGGCAATTTCCCCTTACTTCAACACCAGGCAAATTTCATTCACTGCAACACCTGGAAAATTTCCCCCATTTCCCAAACACCAGAAAAAATTTTCGGCATTGCAAGGCCAGGAAAATTTCCCTCATTTCAACACAAGGAAAAAATAATAAATTAATTTCAACACCAGGAAAATTTCCCTAGAATCAATATCAGGAAAATTTTCCTCACTTTAACAGCAGGGAATTTTTTCCCTCACTTCAACACCAGGAAATTTTCCCCTCACTTAAAAACAACAGGAAATTTTCCCCTCACTTTAAAATCAGGAAAATTTCCGCTTACTTTCAAAGAGGGGAAAATTGAACGACATTTTATCTTTAATCCTTTAAACCCCACAAGAAGATTATATTAATCATTTGACATTCAGGAACACGCGGCATTTCAAATAGAGGATTAAAATAAATAAAAACGGTGGATTAACTGAGTAGACGGATTAAAATGATTAAACGAATGGATTAAAAGCATTAACTATCACACTTTGAACTCATTTACTAAAGACATACGATTTTGTAAAATAAAACGGTGATAATTACCATTACCGGGAGATAATAGTTACAGTCACTGGGTAATAGTTACCGTCACTGGGTAATAGTTACCGTCACTGGGTAATAGTTACCGTCACTGGGTAATGATTACCGTCACGGGGTAATAATTACCGTCACGGGGTAATAATTACCGTCACTGGGTAATGATTACCGTTACCGGGCAATGGTAGTCAATATAGGTAAAGTGAAAACATAACATTTGACATTGTAAATGATAGCTATATTACCGAACATGATAATCATTACCCAACAAATATGTAATCAAATAAGATACGAATATCACAAAAGAGAAATTACAGTCAACGTACGGCACACCACAGTTACCGTACATGTACAGTACATCACAGTTACCGTACATGTACAGTACTTCACAGTTACCATACAGTACATCACAGTTACCGTACATGTACAGTACTTCACAGTTACCATACAGTACATCACAGTTACCATACAGTACATCACAGTTACCGTACAGTACATCACAGTTACCGTACATGTACAGTACTTCACAGTTACCATACAGTACATCACAGTTACCATACAGTACATCACAGTTACCGTACAGTACATCACAGTTACCGTACAGTACATCACAGTTACCGTACATGTACAGTACTTCACAGTTACCATACAGTACATCACAGTTACCATACAGTACATCACAGTTACCATACAGTACATCACAGTTACCATACAGTACATCACAGTTACCATACAGTACATCACAGTTACCGTACAGTACATCACAGTTACCGTACATGTACAGTACTTCACAGTTACCGTACAGTACATCACAGTTACCGTACATGTACAGTACTTCACAGTTACCATACAGTACATCACAGTTACCATACAGTACATCACAGTTACCGTACAGTACATCACAGTTACCGTACAGTACATCACAGTTACCGTACATGTACAGTACTTCACAGTTACCATACAGTACTTCACAGTTACCGTACAGTACTTCACAGTTACCATACAGTACATCACAGTTACCGTACAGTACATCACAGTTACCGTACAGTACATCACAGTTACCGTACAGTACTTCACAGTTACCGTACAGTACATCACAGTTACCGTACAGTACTTCACAGTTACCGTACAGTACATCACAGTTACCGTACAGTACTTCACAGTTACCGTACAGTACTTCACAGTTACCGTACAGTACATCACAGTTACCGTACAGTACTTCACAGTTACCATACAGTACTTCACAGTTACCGTACAGTACATCACAGTTACCGTACAGTACTTCACAGTTACCATACAGTACTTCACAGTTACCGTACAGTACTTCACAGTTACCATACAGTACTTCACAGTTACCATACAGTACTTCACAGTTACCGTACAGTACTTCACAGTTACCATACAGTACTTCACAGTTACCATACAGTACTTCACAGTTACCGTACAGTACTTCACAGTTACCATACAGTACTTCACAGTTACCATACAGTACTTCACAGTTACCATACAGTACTTCACAGTTACCGTACAGTACTTCACAGTTACCATACAGTACATCAGTTACAGTACAATACATCAGTTTCCATACAGTACATCACAGTTACCATACAGTACTTCACAGTTACCATACAGTACTTCACAGTTACCGTACACACCACAGTTACCGTACAGACGGTACAGTACATTACCGTACTTTACCGGGTAGTTCTCTGGTCTGCCTCTCATCTCACACTGACATCTCTGAGGCTAATTAGTGAGTTTATTCTACCGTTCATTACACATGCTTCTATGGGTCTATTATTGCGTAAAACAATTGAAAACAAACCATACCAACACTAACTGCAGGCCTGATAATAACAAAAAAAATATAGAAATAGTAGGAAGAACAGAAAAAAATAAAGGAAAATTAAAAAACAATTAAAAACGCTAAAGAAAATTTAAAAATGAAAGAGAAAAAAAACATGAAAATGATAATTTAAAAGAAACGAAAAACAATTTAATGTATAATAAACATTGAGAAATATTATGGATGGGTCATATAATATTATGTAGATAGAATCTCCGGTGACCCACCATAACTTTCTTTGAGAAATAAACTGATCAAGCCGAATGTCTTTAGTAAGCATTGTTTTCAATAAGTTCATGGTGTAAGTGCCCGAAATTAGCTGTATGAGGCTAAATGTATGTGAATGATGTATGTACTCATACACTGTGTGCATGACTTACCCCACTGTCTTTATAACCACCAAAAGAAAAGAATACTCAAGAATTTAAAAGGGAAAACATCAAAATATTTAGTAATGTTTGGTGCACAAAATAAGGAATTGCAACAGTCATAAATATCACATTGATTTATGGAAGATTTTAGAAATATATATTAATGAACTTTAAAATTCTATAATTTGAATAAATAAATCATGGAAATTAGAAATTATATAGAATTTAAATATTTCAGATTACGGGTTATTTCAATATATCCTTTTCTATTCTAATTCTTAGTGTGTAGATACATGTACTTTAGTTTAAAAGTTTAAAACAACGAAAAAGCGATAATTTAATCAGATCAATTAATAGTTTATATTATAGGCATTAATTTACAAGATTACCGTTCGGGTTAAAAATATCAACTATGACCATTTTGAATTATATTCAAATACAAACTATCTTACAATGAAAATACATATTGATTTTAAAAACAAAAAATCAAAATGGATTGCATTTTGTCTAAAAGCATGAAAAACCTTTAATTGAAGAAAATAGAAATTCGTATCAAATTCGCAATACCTTTTTTTTCATCGCCCATCATTTTTTTTTGTCACCCATCATTTATCTTATTTTTCGTCCCCCATCAGTTATATTTCCACATCACCCATCATTTTCTTTTTTTTTTCATCGCCACTCATTAATTTTTTTTCATCAACCAACAGTTTTCCCCCATCAGTTCTTTGTTCTATCAATCATCATTTTCATCACCCATCATTTTCTCTTTCATTTTCAATTTTCATCACATTTTCTTCCCTTTTTATCACCCTATCATCCCAGGTAGCAATGTTTTTGGGGCCAATATTGGGACAACATTGGCCCGAGATTCATTGCTACCTGGGATTTTCTCTTCTTTTTCATCACCATCATTTTCTTTTTCATCACCATCATTTTCTTTTTCATCACCATCATTTTCTTTTTCACCACCCATCATTTTCTTTTTCACCACCCATCATTTTCATTTTCACCACCCATCATTTTCATTTTCACCACTTATCATTTTCACCTCCCATCATTTTCATTTTCACCACCCATCATTTTCATCACCCATCATTTTCATTTTCACCACCCATCATTTTCATTTTCCCCACCCATCATTTTCATTTTCACCACCCATCATTTTCATTTTCACCACCCATCATTTTCATTTTCACCACTTATCATTTTCATTTTCACCCATCATTTTCATTTTCACCACCCATCATTTTCATTTTCACCACCCATCATTTTCATTTTCACCACCCATCATTTTCATTTTCACCACTTATCATTTTCACCCATCATTTTCATTTTCACCACTTATCATTTTCACCCATCATTTTCATTTTCACCACCCATCATTTTCATTTTCACCAACCATCATTTTCATTTTCACCACTCATCATTTTCATTTTCACCACCCATCATTTTCATCACTCATCATTTTCATTTTCACCACTTATCATTTTCACCTCCCATCATTTTCATTTTCACCACCCATCATTTTCACCCATCATTTTCATTTTCACCACCCATCATTTTCATTTTCACCAACCATCATTTTCATTTTCACCACTCATCATTTTCATTTTCACCACCCATCATTTTCATCACTCATCATTTTCATTTTCACCACTTATCATTTTCACCCATCATTTTCATTTTCACCACACATCACATTTGTGTGTTGACGTTTGTTGTTGTTTAGGTGAATGGGCGGCACACGAGACAACTCATTATCTGCCTAACAATAGGCCTATTAGATGACAAAGTCAAAAGGAGAAGAAAGGCACACAGCCTAAAAATGATAATAACGGTGACAGCAATACCTAAACGACGGACTTATTACCCACTCGCAAAATTAGAATCACCAGATCGTCAATTACAGTGAATAGTGATCGGAAAATATCAAAATTTCACACAGTGTCATCAGGAATATAAAGAATAGGGTAAGTTCCGAGTTATCGGACAGTTCCACATTTTCGATCATACAAGAAAAAGTATATAATAAAAGGTAAATAATTTTATATAGTTTTTCTTATATGATCGAAAACGTGGAACTGTCCGATAACTCGGAACTCACCAAATGTCAGACGAAAGAAATGGAAGATTTAAATTATAACTGCATTTTAGTCGAATCATTAAATTTCCAATAAATTATAGTAGGTACCTCTTATAACAGTCCACGATTGTTATTTTGTATTAATTTTAATTAACTTTTCTCCTAACTAATAAAGAAAATAACACCTATCCCATTGAGTAAAAAGATTTAATCTAACTATTACATTTTTTCTTTTTCCCCAAAGAAATTCAAAGTAAGCAGTTGTCTCCGGTGTTCTAACCGGAAGAATTACTTTTAGATTCAGAATGTTAATGTAGTAAATAACGTTATTTCCAAATGTACTTAGCTAATGTTTCATTTACAAAATAATGTTTTAGCATTGTTTTCATTTTAAAAAGATAGGGAGGGTGTAGTTTATTTTCTCTCTCTAATTTCTAAGTCAGTTACTTTTTGTACTTAGGTCTCTGCTCCGTGTGACTGTCTGCCATCGAGTCCTCCAGAGTTATTTGTATGGGATTGCGAACTAGAGCTTCCATTGGGTCCCTCTGAAGAAAAAATCACGTTGGGACAGTCAATTGAAAGTAGATTATTATTACTTTAATTTAAGTATATATTATTTTTTAGTTCAATTAGAAAGAAAATGTTATTATGAAAATAGGGTAGGCTTAAAAGTTAGTTCTAAATAATAATATTGAAAGATTTCAAGTAGTTTGAAGAAAAGATAAAATATTTCATCACACTTTATTTTTGAATATCTATCTAATAAACAATATTTCGGATATAACAATAATTATTAGATATAACTTTCAATTCAATATTTGCGATGTATCAAAATTAGATCATTTAATATATGGTGTAGAAATAGTAAATTACAGCATATTTAGTTATAAAAGTGAATAATTTACATGATATAACTTACGTGGTTAGATGGCGCAGTTTTGAAGTCATCATTGTCTGTATCTGAAAAGAATTTTATAAAATCGTATAGAAACAACTTGATAAAAATAAACTTTTTAAATGGTACAAATAATTGTATGAAATATTTGAAATAGCTATATAAATTTATTATAAATAACAGAGGTTATCAAGAAATTTATTATTCACAATATTTAATATCAGAAATTAGAATAATAATTATGGAAGAGGGAAATGTATTATTTTTTAAATTAAATTTAGTGGAAGTGTATGGGACGGTACACAGCAAAGGGATAAGGTTCATTTTTTAGCATGAGTGTCGTTTGGAGAAGTATATATGGTCTCTTTCTCAAAATGGCTGTTCACTAATGATGCCAAATGGCTACAATGGGAGCACTACTGGCTACAATGGGAGCACTTCAGTGGAGTGGCAGCACAAAGAAAGATAGGAGGGGAATGCTAGAGCTGCTCCCAGCAAGCTATACTTAGCTTGTAGCTTTGGAGAGCTAGAAAAATATACTAAATCGACATGAGCTTAATTTCAAGATTTTCAAGTCGTATTCCATTACCAAGATTGCATGGAATTTATCCAGAGAGAAACATCTTTAGATTATCTAAAATAGGGGAAGTTACGGATTATCGGAAGGTTTCATATCTTTGACAAAAAAAATATCTAATAATTGAACAGTTACCCAAGGCTTACCTGTAAGGTGAAGGGTGACTTCAATTACTTCGGAAGCCATTCTTGTTCATTTTTCTGGAGTGTTCCAGAGGTGCCAACTTATGAGATGTCCACCTGCATCGGCCGTTAACTTAAGCATTCAGTATTCAAAGATAGAATCTTTTGTTGTGTATTTCTGGAGTGTTCGGGCGGGAGCGCTCCGGGCGGGAAAGAACACTCCAGAAAAATGAACAAGAATGGCTTCCGAAGTAATTGAAGTCACCCTTCACCTTACAGGTAAGCCTTGGGTAACTGTTCAATTACTTATCGCCATTCTTGTTCATTCTGGAGTGTTCCAGAGGTGCCAACTTATGAGATTTTAAAGAACGCAGCAAAAGATGAGACCAACCAATTTTCAAGTATGAATTTAAGATAAGAGCATTAGAAAATTGTAACGTTGACCCACCCTGCGACCTTGATTATCGTCAATGGTAATATTATGGTTCAAGAAAGAACAGGCAGCTGCTGCACAAGTGCAGAGATTAAACTTAGCAATGTCGATTCCTGCCTCTTCTATAATTGCTTCAATCCGTCTACCTATTTTTGAAATAGATAGGTACTGTTTGTATGATTTTCGGAAACTTACAGAGTTGATTAGACTCTCCACGAAATCTAATCCATGTACTCTTTGAAGGTTAAATATAGACAGAATTTGAATTGGCATTAAAATACCTCATTTAATCAGGAATTCATTATTTCCCACACGTGGTGTATAAAGTAATTGAAATAGTCTCTTTCATGATACAAAATCTTTATACATCCATAACTTTGAAAGTTGGAACTTGATGTATAGATCATCGAGCTTGTACCGTATCTCATTAATTAATATGTTGAAATCCTAAAAGCAATATTTTCCAGAGGGAAATAATTTTTCAAAATTCAAAACAGAAGAAACTTCCAAGATCATTTGTACATGGGAGTGGTTAGTCTTATTTAATTTTTATTTTAATTGGTATCCAGGATACCTGCACTAATTCAATAACTAACACTCTTTACTGCAAGAGATTTCACTATAGATAATCCAGTATTATAAGAAAACTTTATATTAATAATTTACATCATTAAATTGCATGGGATCAATTTTCTGTCTACTCAAGAAATATACCACTTGTGATCTAGCTATGTTGTTTAGAGGTTTGGCGGAAATTCTGCACTAAAAACACATGATACTGATTTTGTACCGCAAAAGGGGTAATGAACACTGTTGCACTTGGTCTTCCTAAATTTTATAAAGCCTCATGATACTTAAACGTTAGATATCAGCTACTATTCGGTAATCCCATCAAAATACCAACTTACTTTATCAGCATGAACGTTTTGATAAAAGTATATTTTTTCACAGAAAAATAAGTCTTCTAACAGACGTTGTCAAAATCTTTAATTAATACGAGAGCATGGCTGAATATTTTTAGTCTTGACAGTAAATATTTTGATGTGGACAAACTAAATGTCATTTGAAAAGGCCCTGCCAACCGGATTAAAATGGCCTTCAGTTCTAGAACATTAATGTGGGAGGTAGAGTCTTATCATATATAATCCCATCTATTTTAAATAAAATTTAATATATTTATAAGAAATTTACATTCTTCAAGTTGATGCATCAGTGGTAGCTAATTACAATACTTTGAGAATCATTGTTTATGCTTACTAAACTTATTGAAAAGATTCATATTCAACTGGAAATCCATATTATCAGAGGTTATATAAACTCAGAGTTGAAGGCCACGTTTTCCACACTTCTCCTGATGATGAATAGAAATCTTTTCAATCGAAAGCTTGAAACCAAAAATACCTTCAACGCTTACGAAACTATAGTAATGAAAGGATGTCTAAATACTTTAAGCTGGATAATCATCATCAATTTCTATTCATTTGTAAGTTACCATTGACAATTTTGAGAACATTAATTTTAAGACGTTCTAAAATTATAAAGAATAAAACTCACCATTAAACTGCTGGATGGCAGAGAGTCAACAGTTTGATAAAAAATAAAAGCGTCACAATTAATAGAATTTTGCTCAAATTTGTTGCATCAATTAAAAATCATTTCTTTCTAATGATTAGGAATAAATAAAATTTCTTTCATTACTAATAACAACAGTGCTCTCTCTCTCTGCAACAGTCCATTCATATGCGAATTCATCTATCAATTAAGTAAATTAAATAGTACATAGATAAGTAACTTTCAGTTCTTAATTTTGCCAATATAGAATTCATGACTTAAGTAAGTTGCATGATTCACAAGTAGAGCCTTTAGCTCTAAACTTAAGTTAGAAATGTTTTCCAATTTCTAATATCTACGGTATTATTCTCTATATGGACAGAAAAGTAATCATCTTCAAAATCAATAGAGGCCACGAGACAAATTTATTCCATTGAACCAACTACAGTTCTTCAATGTTCTAATAAATAACGTTAATAATGGATATGCAGATTCGATGGCTTTAGATAAATTTATAAATAAATGAAGTCCTTCACGTCTTATATGAATGAGAAAACTGAACCGAAAATTATCATTATTCTCTATGACCAATCTTCATACCTATAGACATTAATTTTTGAATTTCCAAAATAAGAAATAATTTGGAAATACAGGTTTTATGTAACTATGTGTACCAAATTTCTGGTTGAACTAGTTGTTGCCCTAGTGCAACAACGTATTCAACAGTCTTCAACTCGTCGTCAATTCCCGCGTCGCAGAAGAATTTATCGAGGAATATAGGTAATTAGGGTATAGTAGGTATATTACGACACATAGTAAACTGG
The DNA here is from genome assembly GCA_947561585.1 of Caprella mutica. NCBI lineage: Eukaryota > Metazoa > Arthropoda > Malacostraca > Amphipoda > Caprellidae > Caprella > Caprella mutica. Next base: position 208,062 of record CANNZV010001898.1, read on the forward strand.
CCTACTAGAAAAACTATGAACAGTCTTGAATCCTAGCAGGAGGTTATCGAAATTCCCCTGTTAATTCTCTGAATCAGAGAAAAACTTAACATTGCAAATTCATTTGGGAAGAGACTGTAGGCATTAGCATATAACTAGTAAGTTAACTGGCTTCCAGCAAAATTTTTATTGAAGAACCAGACTTGGATATGCAATTGCAAAACATATCTGTAGTGGTATTAACAGTCTGTATTTGTTAAGAAATTAAATATTGGTACTTGAGACTAAAGTTCAAGTTACACGATATGTCTAGTGTTCCTTAGATGAAGCCAGTACAAGCTCGGGTCACAAATTCCCGGCTAAAATAGCTAACTAGTTGCCCTAGCTAAAAATTCATAGATTGTCTTCAATCATAGTAGTGAATATCGGAATCCCCTCTCAAATTGTTCTGAAACAGAAAATTTTCATAATGCGAGTTTATATGGAAGGAGACTCAATAGGCATATAGCCTGTAGCTAGTTAGTAGTCACCATGAATTTGAGACGAAATTTTTATAAAGAGTTAAAAAATTATACGCAATATAGCGTAGCGTATATTTGATATTTCCAGTGAAAGCACGGTCTCAAAATACCGGCTTCAAACTAACTAACTAGATTTACCTTAGTCACAAAATTTTTAGGGTTTCTCTTCAAAATTCCCCTGTCTATATTATATCTCTGAATCAGAGAAAATTTCACGATGTGAAATTATTGTTAAGAGACTATAGGCATATAACCTATAACTAGTTAGTAGTTAACTGGATTATTATTATTAATTGTATCCATAAATTCATGGTGCTTCTTGAATGGAATACATAGCACTAGTAGCAATATCAATCTTTAAGTAGCTACCAATTATAAGCTAGATAGGGTAAAGCAGGTAAATTGCGGTACACTAATTCACTGTGTCCTCTAACCACAGAAATATCATAGCTTCAAACAATAATAAAATATAGAATGCATTCCGCTACTTCAGATATCTGAACAAATTTCAATAAAAATTCGAATCAAAAAGTTTTAGAAAAGTTCTTGCAAAGACTGCAATTGAACCGCAATTTACCTGTGGGACCCTAGGCAATGATTACAAACAAGTATTATTTACAATTTACGCCACTTTGTACCCGTTAAAATTTTTTATTTTGAGTATTATTGCACATATGTAAAGTTACCATATAATATAATAAAGAAGTTCAAGAAAGTTATAGTATTATACGATATATAGTGTATATTTGTTCAATCCAGTAAAGCACGGTCACGAATTTCCGGCTTGAACTAGCTAACTAGTACCCTATTCACGAATTCTTAGGGTTTTAGTCATCAAACCTAGCAGGGGGTTATCGAAATTCCCCTGTCTATAATTTTTCTCTTAGTAGAGAAGAATTTCACTGAGTGAAATTTGGAAAGAGACTCTATTGGCATAGCTAAGCCTATAGCTAGTTAGTAGTAAACTGGTAGTCACCAATTTGTGACGAAAATTTTAAGAGAGTTAAATAGTTACTAGATATAGGGTCAAGCAGGTAAATTGCGGCACGCTAACTAACTGCGGCCTCTAACAAAAGAAACATCATGGTTTCAAAACGCACGTTAAAAAAAAAAATATTAATAAATTATATCATTCACCGCGCTTCTTTTGATATCAATGCAACATTTCAATGTAATTTGGGAGCCGCAATTTACCTATGTGACCCTATCATATTTTTGAGATATCCAGTTTAAGCACGGTCACGAATTTCCGGCTTTATCTATTCTAACTAGTAACTCTAGTCACGAATTCTTAGAGTTTTAGTCATCAATCCTAGCAGGGGGTTATCGAAATTCCCCTGTCTATAATTTTTCTCTTAGTAGAGAAGAATTTCACAATGTGAAATTTGGAAAGAGACTCTATAGGCATAGCTAAGCCTATAGCTAGTTAGTAGTTAACTGGTTAGTAGTCACCGTAAATTTGGGACGAAAATATTAAGTGAGTTAGTTATACACGATATAGCGTATATTTGCAGTGTAAGCACGGTCTAGAAATACCGGCTTCGAACTAACTAACTAGATTTACCCTAGTCACGAATTTCTAGGGTTTGTCTTCGGTCCAGCAGGGGGTTATCGAAATTCCCCTGTCTGTGAAATTATTGGAAAGAGACTATAGGCATACAACCTATAACTAGTTAGTAGTTAACTGGCTCACTTAAAAACTATCAGCAAGGCCTGTTTTCAAGTACCACGCAAGATAGGTAATTTTTCTTAAAAATCATAATAACGAGCAAAAGTGGCTAAAATTGTATATCCTATAGAACTAATAGTAAAGCTATAATAAAATCACTTATCTGTATACGAGAACATCTAGGCTTGAATGAAAATCGAATTCAATCGATCACAAACACTGTGCACGCACAACTAGACTTTTTAAGCCTAGGAGAGCAGGAAAAAACACACACATGTTAACGCGCCGAATGCAAATGGCGAACTGAATGCTTAAGTTAACGGCCGATGCAGGTGGACATCTCATAAGTTGGCACCTCTGGAACACTCCAGAATGAACAAGAATGGCGATAAGTAATTATTAGTACTTACCATTTATTTTAATTCATATTCATGATACCTACAGCTACCGTGGATAAAAATTAAATTAAAACAGTAATAAATGTTATAGCTACATTTTTTCTAATATGATCGTAATATATGAATATTAGATTAAATTTTAAAATATTTACATTATATAATAAATTTAAATTGTTTAATATGTGATAAAAGAATTAAATTCGGATGACATGAAGTTCTGGTATGTTCTATTTCATTTACAGTGTCAGAATTTATTGATATAGAATCGCTAGCTAAATTGAATAGTTTTCTACCTCACCGATTGGTAGGTGGTTAGCCAGGTTTGAGACCGTGGCTCTACTGTTTGCCAAGATGGTTGAGAATCTCTCCCTATAGCTGGCAAACAATGACTCACTGATTTTACTCAAATTAGCTATCTTCTCTTAGAGGGTCACCCAAGATATTAGGGGAAGAAATATGGCGACACTTGGCAACTCTTGAAACAGATCGAAATATTGCTATTAAATATGAATTATATTACCAGATTAATATGTCTGTCTGTCCGAAGGTTTTGATAATTATAAGGGAAAAAATAATAATTTGTAGCAGTATCATGGGTATAAGAGTCACACTAATAGCTAATAGGAAAATCATATTTTTGACTTTTCAGAAGTAATAAGAGTTGAACCTAGAACGGGCACTCATAGAGCGCATAACTTCGACGCCGCCACTACATTTTATATTCATATTAACCTTTTTGTGACCTAGACCTCCATCAAAAAATTGTTCCACCAAATTTTAGGTAAATTGGTTGAATACTTTTACAGTTACGCGAATAAAAAAGATTCTATAACAAGATTACAGATGAATCAATAATGCCGACCAAAACATAATCTTCCGCTCTTTTTTTACTCCTATAGCAATAGGAGTAAAAATGACAGCAATAGGAGTTAAAAAATTATAGAAATGGGAATGAAAGTTATAGTAAAGAAAAGGTAGAAAATTAGCTACAGTAGCTAGTAAAGTTAGAGATTCTAAAGAATTAAACATTATAGGATAGATTGAGTGCAGTGGATCTTGTGACTGTTCCCTAAGCATACCCCCCCCCCCCCCTATGAGAAGTCACTTGAGCATCTTCATCTCCTAATGACACTCAAGGAGGGGGAAAGTGGGGAGGTATTCTCTCGATGAGACACTGGGAAAAAGAACTCCAGAGTAGAGGGAGAAGAAGCTGAGAGCATTAGGCTATCAAAATAAAACTGAATGTATCGACATTGAGAGACTGTGCACTTTAGTTACAACTAATGGTGGTTGTTTTAACCCTTGTCTGTGCACTTTAGTTACAACTATTGGTGATTGTTTTAACCCTTGTCTGTGCACTTTAGTTACAACTAGTGGTGGTTGTTTTAACCCTTGTCTGTGCACTTTAGTTACAACTAGTGGTGATTGTTTTAACCATTTACTGTGCACTTTAGTTACAACTATTGGTGGTTGTTTTAACCCTTGTCTGTGAACTTTATTTACAACTATTGGTGGTTGTTTTAACCCTTGTCTGTGAACTTTATTTACAACAAGTGGTGGTTGTTTTAACCCTTGTCTGTGCACTTTAGTTACAACTAGTGGTGATTGTTTTAACCCTTGTCTGTGCACTTTAGTTACAACTAGTGGTGATTGTTTTAACCATTTACTGTGCACTTTATTTACAACTATTGGTGGTTGTTTTAACCCTTGTCTGTGCACTTTATTTACAACTATTGGTGGTTGTTCTAACCCTTGTCTGTGCACTTTAGTTACAACTAGTGGTGGTTGTTTTAACCCGTCACTGTGCACTTTATTTACAATTATTTGTGGTTGTTTTAACCGGTCACTGTGCACTTTATTTACAATTATTTGTGGTTGTTTTAACCGGTCACTGTGCACTTTATTTACAATTATTTGTGGTTGTGTTAACCGGTCACTGTGCACTTTATTTACAATTATTTGTGGTTGTGTTAACCGGTCACTGTGCACTTTATTTACAATTATTTGTGGTTGTTTTAACCCTTTTCTGTGAACTTTATTTACAACTATTGGTGGTTGTTTTAACCGGTCACTGTGCACTTTATTTACAACTATTTGTGGTTGTTTTAACCCTTTTCTGTGAACTTTATTTACAACTATTGGTGGTTGTTTTAACCCGTCACTGTGCACTTTATTTACAACTAGCTATTGCTGGTTATTTTAACTCTTCACTGTGCATTTTACTTACACCTATTGGTGGTTGTTTTTCCAATATTCTTCTATCAATTCATACAAAACACATTTAAAATATATGCCCAAATAATTCAGTTGCCCCAACAACTATAGTAGTTCCAAATATCACAGTTGTCACGATTTTAAACGTGTAGCTATAAAAACAGTAAAAAAGAGGGTCGCAAGCACCAGTTTTGATGGTTTAATTGGAGAGCTTTAGGGACATAGTTAGCATAGCGCACCAATACTTCAGCCTGCCTTGGCCATTGTCTAACAATCTAAACCAATTGTTACTTCAATCTAACAACAAACTTTGAACTCGAACAAACCCCTCTGAAGGAGCTAGACCTTCTCGCCAAGATGTGAAGGTATCACAGATAATGCATTGAAAGGTATCACAGATACTGCCTTGCAAGGTATCACAGATACTGCCTTGCAAGGTATCACAGATACTGCCTTGCAAGGTATCACAGATACTGCCTTGCAAGGTATCACAGATACTGCCTTGCAAGGTATCACAGATACTGCCTTGCAAGGTATCACAGATACTGCCTTGCAAGGTATCACAGATACTGCCTTGCAAGGTATCACAGATACTGCCTTGCAAGGTATCACAGATACTGCCTTGCAAGGTATCACAGATACTGCCTTGCAAGGTATCACAGATACTGCCTTGCAAGGTATCACAGATACTGCCTTGCAAGGTATCACAGATACTGCCTTGCAAGGTATCACAGATACTGCCTTGCAAGGTATCACAGATACTGCCTTGCAAGGTATCACAGATACTGCCTTGCAAGGTATCACAGATACTGCCTTGCAAGGTATCACAGATACTGCCTTGCAAGGTATCACAGATACTGCCTTGAAAGGTATCACAGATACTGCCTTGAAAGGTATCACAGATACTGCCTTGAAAGGTATCACAGATACTGCCTTGAAAGGTATCATAGATACTGCCTTGCAAGGTATCATAGATACTGCCTTGCAAGGTATCACAGATACTGCCTTGCAAGGTATCACAGATACTGCCTTGCAAGGTATCATAGATACTGCCTTGCAAGGTATCATAGATACTGCCTTGCAAGGTATCACAGATACTGCCTTGAAAGGTATCACAGATACTGCCTTGAAAGGTATCACAGATACTGCCTTGAAAGGTATCACAGATACTGCCTTGAAAGGTATCATAGATACTGCCTTGCAAGGTATCATAGATACTGCCTTGCAAGGTATCATAGATACTGCCTTGCAAGGTATCATAGATACTGCCTTGCAAGGTATCATAGATACTGCCTTGCAAGGTATCACAGATACTGCCTTGCAAGGTATCATAGATACTGCCTTGCAAGGTATCATAGATACTGCCTTGCAAGGTATCACAGATACTGCCTTGCAAGGTATCACAGATACTGCCTTGCAAGGTATCACAGATACTGCCTTGCAAGGTATCACAGATACTGCCTTCAAAGGTATCACAGATACTGCATTGAAAGGTATCATAGATACTGCATTGAAAGGTATCATAGATACTGCCTTGCAAGGTATCACAGATACTGCCTTGCAAGGTATCACAGATACCACCCTGCAGGGTACCATTAGCTACGCCAAAAAGTTAGATAGTTATTGGTAGCTATTTATAACTATTAGGTATGAGTATCAGTTTATTTAGGTAGCTATTGATATTATCCTTATAATTAAAAAATTTATTAAAATATTGAAAATAAATTGCAGTTAATTATACGATGGATCAGGTTGTGGTGTGAAATAGAAGGCATTGCTGTGGAATCTTGATCCAAACTTGTGTTCGGGAATAGCTGCTTTGATTGATATGGGAATATTCCAGAGAGGAGAAGATTTGCAATTCCAAGACGGACAGATGGAATGAATTCCTAACCGACTGAAGGATTACTGTTGTTAGTGTTGTTGTTGTTAGATAGATCACCAAGGCATTGTTGTTTCAGACAATGTTATTCCTTGATCTTCCTTTGCAACTCAGGCAATTGAAGATATTACATCAAATAGTGAAAGGGTAACGTGTAGTGAAGGGTTGACGTGTAGTGAAGGGTTGACGTGTAGTGAAGAGTTAGCTTTTACTGAAGGGTTTCACGTCTGCTTACCAAAATGAAGTAATAAAATAAAAATAAATACGAGGGACTCGGAATAAATGTCTCCTAAGAAAGTGACACCATTAATAAATCAACTATAACAGAAATCGGACGAAAAACTAAGTGGGAAAATATAAAGTGAATAAATAACTATAAGACAATCCAAATTACAACAGTTTTATGGATGCCTTACCTGTGACAAACCCCCCTCCGGTGAGTAGTTCCCCATCCTTAGACTCTTTGACTGCCCCGACACCATTGCTTGAACCTTCCAAAAGATTTTGCGTATTGGTTGAAATAGAAGTTTCTCCCCCTCCCTTCACGTCTGTTAATAGAAACTCTTCATCATCTTCCTCACGAAAAGAAGAGTTGACGAAGGGTCTGACTCTTTCCTCTGATAACGTGGTGGGGAATTTGGGGGTCGATGAGCCCTTCAAACCAGACTCCTTCTCTAGCGTCTCTGGAAAAAAAATTTATATGAGTTAAGAATAAATAAAAATTAGGATTTAAACATCCATAAAAATTAAAATGAGTGAAACATTCATAGAGTAGAAAAAAATAATAATTGAAATTAATAATATCAATAGAAATTAAAATGAGTAGCTATAACATTCATAAAGAATAAAATAAGAAAAACAAATAAATTAAAATCCATAAAATTTAGAATGAATAGAGAAATTAGTAAAAGATACATTCTTTATCATTTTAAAGAAGACGCCGAATTTCATTCATATTTCAGTTGATGGCGGTGAGAAGTTATATCTTTTTTCGCAAGTTAGTATCGATATCGTACAAAGGAGGGGAAGTTTTAGCTCCTCATTATACTATAAGAGTCAGCCATAGTCTCCTAAGATCTTCTATGGTAAGTGGCTCAATTAACGGAGAGAGGGGAGATGTACCTGTACAGGTGAGACTTGATAGATAGGGCTGAGGGGATTAACTGAAAATCACTCTACTTGATACAAAGAAACGCAATAATTTGTAATAAGAATATCATTTAAAAGGTGATTTGTTTGGAGTTCAATATTTCATAATAATTTTTATTTCATTGATTTTATTTACAATATAATTTTTCTGTCCATCATTTTTCATGCCCTTACGTTTACTGTTTGGTACACAGAAGGTGATGTATTGTCCATACCTACTTGAAAAAATATACTCTTATTACTGCCGTCGAAATGACAACAACATTAGAGTTCAAATTACGGCATTAGAACTAGAAAGAACTGGTTTAATTCCAGAAAAAAATGTACTGCGTGGTACAAAATTGTCAAGATGGTTATTAAGTGATTGCTTTAAAATTGCGTATAAATCGAATAGAATCATTTTTATTTAAAGGAATATATCCACAAACTAATAAGTGCAGTTTTACTAATTATATTAATAATATTTGGGGGTTAAGTTCAGAGTTATCGAACAGATCCACATTTCCGATCAATAAGAAATCAATATATATTTTAACATTAATTGGTATCCATGATAGTTGCAGGTATCATGGATACCAATTAAAATAACGAGTTAAGTAGGATGTATCCATCAAATCTGAAAAGAATGTAATTATATTTTTTTGCATAAAATGATGTCTTTTATACTCCCGGATAACGTGTTAAATTTTTAGACACAAAAATAATCTAGAAATGCTTCAAAGCAATATTTACAATATTGTAGATTATACCTGTCAGGTCTGTCAAAAGACCTGTCAGCACTGGTATTGAGGGTTTATTTGTATCTCACATCAAATGATTTGCTGACTAGATGCATCAAAAAGAGGACACAACACCCAAACAAGAGCCTCGACGCTAATTTATGGAGCCAGAATTATTTCATTGAGACAATTTATTATCAAAAAATTCAGTAAATTGGCGCTCCTGAAAAGTACCTTTTTTCGATTTCAAAAGGCATCAACTACTACAGTTTTTGAGGTAAAGACATGGGGTTTGTTTCATTTTCTTCATAACTGAATTGCTCACAAAGGTACAGGCGGGTTTTTTCAAATTTCTCAATGTGCGAGGAGGAGGAATGAGATATATGGAAGAAAATCAATGTTTTTGAAAAATAATTAGAAAAAACTCGTTTACAAATTTTCTGAGACGAAATTGATAATTAATAGCTCTGTAAATTTGTAGACAACTGAATTCTGAACTGGATGAAACCAACATCATGAATCTAGTTCAAAAACTGTACGAGTTGATGCCTTTTGAAAGTACCCCTCTAAGAGGGCAAACACGAAAAATATTCCTCAATGAAAAATACTACATTTGAGTAGTTGCATCAACCCTGAAAATTTAAAATTTGTACATTTATTAATAAATATTTATTTATTTTAGGGAGACGGTCCTCTTAAATAATTCTAACAATAAATACAATATTTATAAAATAATATAAACAGATAGTAAAAAAAACTATATTTGAAGTTGATGTAAATTTTGAGGATTTTAACAGTAACTTGTTAGTTTGTTTATAGCTTCTCGTGCATAAGAATATGTAGTTATTAGATATTTAGATAGTTATTAGACATTTAGATAGTTATTAGACATTTAGATAGTTATTAGACATTTAGATAGTTAATAGACATTTAGATAGTTAATAGACATTTAGATAGTTAATAGACATTTAGATAGTTAATAGACATTTAGATAGTTAATAGACATTTAGATAGTTATTAGACTCTTAGATAGTTATTAGACATTTAGATAGTTATTAGACATTTAGATAGTTATTAGACATTTAGATAGTTATTAGACATTTAGATAGTTATTAGACATTTAGATAGTTAATAGACATTTAGATAGTTAATAGACATTTAGATAGTTAATAGACTCTTAGATAGTTATTAGACTCTTAGATAGTTATTAGACACTTAGATAGTTATTAGACACTTAGATAGTTATTAGACACTTAGATAGTTATTAGACATTTAGATAGTTATTAGACATTTAGATAGTTATTAGACTCTTAGATAGTTATTAGACATTTAGATAGTTAGAAGTGCAATAAGGTTCATAGAAGTGCAATAAGGTTCATAGAAGTGCAATAAGGTTCATACCGAGTGCAATAAGGTTCATACCGAGTGCAATAATTTTCACGAAAGTGTAATAAATTTCAATACAGACCAGTGCCGTAGCTTGAAGGACCAATAGACCAAGTTTCCCCATCTCAACACACACTCTCAAAGTTATATGCTCAAGAAGTGAAATGAGGGAAGATTCTACCACCAAACTTTAGATGAATTAATTGCACCAGTCGCAAGATTACAGAATGGATGGGATACATTGGATACCATGGATAAAAGGGGACACTTCACACTCATGTATCCAGGATGCCTCTGTGTGTCAGTATCACGGATACCTGTTTCTGTGTCAGGATCAAGGATACTTTTAGTTCCCTGCCTGTACACAACATACATTTCACACCAAGTTCTATCTGTATCCAGGATACCTCTGTTTCTGTGTTAGTATCAGGGTATAGTACCCTGCCTGTATACTGTATACTTTTGCTACGTTCCCATCCATATCCAGGATACCTCTGTCTAAGTGCCTGTATACAGTATACTTTTGCTAAGTTTCCATCCGTATCCAGGATACGTTTACCAGCACGCCTCACTCCACACAGTTCGTATGGAAGAACAAACCAATTTACATTTCTCTCTCTCTCTCTCGCTTCGCTTTGAAGCAGCAAAAAGCGTGAGGCGAATAGGGTGAGAAATTACCCTCCTCCAGTGTGCTGATTGCAATGGTGGAGTGGGGGGGGGGAAGAGAGTATGGTGGGGGGTGGGGGTGTTGTCGTATGATGGTGTATAAAGCTCCCTGACACTCCAGGCGTCTGAGACTGATCAATAACAGGACCCTCCAGCAACACAATATACCCCCACCACCTGGGGGGGGGGGGGGAGGTGTAAGTGTACATACACACACACGAGGGTTTGAGTTGTGAACACATTGAAACATGGGCAAGAACATTCGGTAGAAAAATGAGGCAAGAGTCCCTATCTTTTGTATGGCTATTGATTTACAGACAGTGAATGCCAATGCTCAGATAACGGGGCTAACCTTAGTACATCATTGGGGGGAATAAAAGTGAGAAATAAAGGTACAGGGGGGATAAAAGTGAGAAATAAAAGTAAGAAATAAAGGTACGGGAGAGGGGGGGGGGATAAAAGTGAGAAATAAAATTAAGAAGTAAAAGCAATAAATATAAATTTGGGGTGAAATATACGTTAGAAATAAAAGTTTGAGGGTGAAACAAAAATAAGAAATGAAAGAAAGAATGGATGAAATAAAAGTATGACGGGAAATAAAATGAAGAAATAAAAGTACGAAATTAAAGTATGGGGGAAATAAAAGAAAAAAGAAAAGTAAGAAATTTAAGTAAGAAATTAACGTTTGGGGGTGAAATAGAAGTCACAGAGTGGATAGTAATTAGAGGTGAAAATCAAACGAACTTTCTGATTCTTTGATGTTAAACCAGGGGAGAAAGAGTTGAGAGATGGTTAGAAGTAGAGGGTTGAGAGATGGTTAGAAGTAGAGGGTTGAGAGATGGTTAGAAGTAGAGGGTTGAGAGATGGTTAGAAGTAGAGGGTTGAGAGATGGTTAGAAGTTGAGGGTTGAGAGATGGTTAGAAGTAGAGGGTTGAGAGATGGTTAGAAGTAGAGGGTCGAGAGATGGTTAGAAGTAGAGGGTTGAGAGATGGTTAGAAGTAGAGGGTTGAGAGATGGTTAGAAGTAGAGGGTTGAGAGATGGTTAGAAGTAGAGGGTTGAGAGATGGTTAGAAGTAGAGGGTTGAGAGATGGTTAGAAGTAGAGGGTTGGGAGATGGTTTAGAAGTAGAGGGTTGAGATATGGTTTAGAAGTAGAGGTTTCTTTATTCACACAGTGCTTATATAAATATTACGATAGAGTTAATTTTTCTCATCAACACTCACCTATGTCTCTTACTCCTGCGTCTATCAAATTGTTGTACTTCTCAACTCGACCTAGAAAAAGAAAACGGTATGTTACTTATAAAGAATATATGACAACTGTACATCAGTAATGGCAAATAAAAATGATGGTGAGATTATTGAAATAAAAATAATGGTAAGATTATTGAAATAAAATAATGGTGAGATTATTGAAATAAAATAATGGTGAGTTGAAATAAAAATAATAGTTAAGATTATTGAAATAAAATAATGGTGAGATTATTGAGATAAAATAATGGTGAGATTATTGAAATAAAATAATGGTGAGATTATTGAAATAAAATAATGGTGAGTTGAAATAAAAATAATAGTTAAGATTATTGAAATAAAATAATGGTGAGATTATTGAAATAAAATAATGGTGAGATTATTGAAATAAAATAATGGTGAGTTGAAATAAAAATAATAGTTAAGATTATTGAAATAAAATAACGGTGAGATTATTGAAATAAAATAATGGTGAGATTATTGAAATAAAATAATGGTGAGATTATTGAAATAAAATAATGGTGAGTTGAAATAAAAATAATAGTTAAGATTATTGAAATAAAATAATGGTGAGATTATTGAAATAAAATAATGGTGAGATTATTGAAATAAAATAATGGTGAGTTGAAATAAAAATAATAGTTAAGATTATTGAAATAAAATAATGGTGAGATTATTGAAATGGTGAGATTATTGAAATAAAATGATTAACCGTGAATTTGTTTTTAGATATTTATTATTGAATGAATACTGAAGCGAATTCATGAGTAGTTTAAAATAGAAATAAAAATTCATATAAATATTCATTTGTATTTTAACGGTAATTAAATTACATTTCTCCTCTAAAATTAGAAGTAACTTTTTACCTTTCATCAGATAGAAGTGAATTCAATTGAAATGAATTAAATTGCATTTTTTAAAGGCTAATAAGGAGAATTGTTCGATATCTTAGAACTGGACCTAAATCTCTAGAGAAATAAACACAGAAGAAATTTTCGTACACATGAAAAACGGTATTTTTATCTATGTGAGAGACTGAACTAAAACATATCTTGGTACATTTCAAGTGTCAAGATACATACTATCAAATAATAATGAAGTTGATTAATTTATATTCTAACATAGATGAATGCATTTTTTTTTCATTTTTACTGGTGCCTATTCAATCGTACACAACAAGAATACATCTTAATTTAACAGTAGTTATTTATATCTCTTATTGAGTTATTGTACTTCTCAATCAATGATTTATACACATTAAGTGGTATCTAGTCCCTTTTTTCTTTGCATATTGAGTTCAAATTTCTTGGTACTTCTCTTCCCAATTAAATTTTTCAAATATCGCCTCAAATTTTCGACTGTGTTCAAGTCTGGGGACTGACTTGAACATTGTAAGACATGTACTATAAGATGGTTTGTAGAAAAAAACGTTGAAGTCTTGCAATGACAAAGTCAGTCCGTAGACTTTAACCCAATGGAGAAATCATGGTGATGCAGGAAGGCCTAGATTTTAGTACCAAATGTAAAATAAATAAATTTCCTATTACAAAATGGTAAACTAATATTTTTATCTAACTCATAGATAGTTGAAAGTTTAATGAGATCAAATTATATAAAAACTTGAGTCATACCACACTCTATTAACATTTATAATAAGAATACTAAGTAATAAAAGTTTGTTGGAAAATTCAAATTGAAAAAAGAGCGCCAAAAATATCAAGAATTTGGAAACAATAAGCAATGAAAATTGGTATAAAATAGCGCTCAATTGAGACGTACAGGAATAGACTAGTAGATGTTGAACTTAATATAAGATATGCAACAAAATATTAAATCAATAATATGTTTTTTTATAGAAATAACTTAATTCGCCAGTTTAAAATAAAAAGTGCATCCTTTCCGTTAAAAAAGAATAGAGAAGTTTCTATTATTTTCTAAATGCACAGCAAGCTTACGAAATGAAGGACAAAGTTTGAACACGAATATAAGGATTATATCTTTGATATTTTATTCACAAGGTTCCGTAATTTGGATATGAATTTTAATTGATGTTGCGCAAGAGTTTTTATAGTAATTAGATGAAATGACCTTTGAAGACAAAAAGAAAATGCATTTTAGGCAAAACTTTGTAATTTAAGAAGATTAAAACGAAGAACTTGGCTAGAAAGAGGATCCAATGCATCATAACAGAAAAATAACTTTCTAAACTTTACCGTTAGTGTCTTTTCGCAGATGCTTGCCTAGTTAAATAAGGACATGTCAGCGTTATACTGTGTGGAAAATAACACAATGAATATTAGTAATACCACCTAGTTAAAATGATAAATATTCCCCCAAAAAAGAAATATATTTATTATGTTTTATTGGAAATCAATTTTAGATACTCTATATATTTTATCCGTATTGAGAAACTAATTCAACAACTTTGTCTGGTGACAGCAACAGAGAGGGAGGGATAGAAGGGATATTAAAAAGAGGGTAAAATAAAGTAAAAAGAGTGTAAAAGAAAGTAAAAAGAGTGTAAAAGAAAGTAAGAGGGTAAAAGAAAGTAAAAAGAGGGCAAAAGAAAGTAAGAGGGCAAAAGAAAGTAAAAAGTGGGTAAAAGAAAGTAAAAAGTGGGTAAAAGAAAGTAAAGAGGGTAAAAGAAAGTAAAAAGTGGGTAAAAGAAAGTAAAGAGGGTAAAAGAAAGTAAAATGAGGGTAAAAGAAAGTGAAAAGAGGGTAAAAAAAAAAGCGCAAAAGGAAGAAAAGGGATAAAATTGAAAAAACATGAACTAAAAAAAGAAGAGAAAAAAGAGAAAAAAAGAGGGTAAATATAAGATAAATCTTATTTCACACATCATAAAGATATAGTAAATATTGGAGGCGGGTCAGTACGACTCATAAAAGATATTAATTGAAAATATAAGGAAACACAAATTGTTAATCTTTTTAATATAGACTGCTATCAAAAGCAATCGGAAGTCACCAGGAAACTCATTAATGTTGAAAATGCGTAGCAAAATGTTACATATTCCTTATTCATACTACAACAAAACATTCAAATATATTTATTAGTGTAGTTCGGTAGAAATTTATTTACTTCGTAGCATTCATTAAAAGTTAAGTGAAATTATAACTCCTAATTTCATAAAAAATACAATTTGTCGAAATAAGTTGTTTCGATATTTAATAATTCTAACCGAAGACCTTTCGATACATTTTTATATTATATGGAACTTTCAAATTGTGATGTTACTCTTGAAACCTGAAGAAACTCCCTGCAAATTTGGTTGTCTGTAAAATGATTACCAAAAAGTGGAATAATATGAAATCCAAACAATATTTCAATAATTAGTTTATAAAAAAATCTGAAAGCCATCTATAGCATTTTTGATGACTACTGCAATATATACATTTATCAATCAATAACAATTACATTCAAAGATAGGAGGTAGTCAGGGATATATCGGAAAGCAACCTCGATAATTCGTGAGGACTTCGCCGTCCAACACCGGGGTTCAAGGAGTCTTTTTCGAACAGATTTATCCAATGACATTTGGCATCAATCCATCGGACGAATCAGAGCCTCTCACACTTCTCCACCAATGACAGTCCCCGACACTGACACGCACACAAACACGTACACGTGACTAGAGGTGATATACAGGTAAACCTGATACTTCACGCCAAATATCATACTTATTTTATAGTGACATATCAATAAAACGATTAAAATACATAGGTAGGATGGATTACATGTATCCTAGATACAGTTTGCTTTACTACAGCATCTTCTAGCGTACCAAGGATACAGAGAAACAAGACACGTACACACTCACACACATACACACTTCAGAATGCTTTTTCAGCAACGCTTTACTTTTTTAATTGAAATTGGCGATAGAGTTTTGGGCAAGGAGTGTAACCCGAGATATTTTTGGCGTTACAATTGATGCGATGATAGAGAGTGATAAAATGATATAGCAGGAGATTTACACACGCATATCCAATGGTAGTTGGAAGTAATCATTGTTGATATTGATAATAAAGGTAGATTTTGCATACCAGGGGAATTGCAAGATTAGACAATTTAAAATAAAACACTCAAGAGCAGCATAGCTTTTAACACCCATTTCCACACAAACTAAAATAAGCCTATGCAGGTCACATCAATAAGCCTATGCAGGTCACATCAATAAGCCTATGCAGGTCACATTAATAAGCCTATGCAGGTCACATTAATAAGCCTATGCAGGTCACATTAATAAGCCTATGCAGGTCACATTAATAAGCCTATGCAGGTCACATCAATAAGCCTATGCAGGTCACATCAATAAGCCTATGCAGGTCACATTAATAAGCCTATGCAGGTCACATTAATAAGCCTATGCAGGTCACATCAATAAGCCTATGCAGGTCACATCAATAAGCCTATGCAGGTCACATTAATAAGCCTATGCAGGTCACATTAATAAGCCTATGCAGTCCCTATCAATAAGCCTATGCAGTCCCTACTAATAAGCCTATGCAGTCCCTATCAATAAGCCTATGCAGTCCCTATTAATAAGCCTATGCAGTCCCTATTAATAAGCCTATGCAGTCCACATTAATAAGCCTATGCAGTCCCTATTAATAAGCCTATGCAGTCCCTATTAATAAGCCTATGCAGTCCCTATCAATAAGCCTATGCAGTCCCTATTAATAAGCCTATACAGTCCCTATCAATAAGCCTATGCAGTCCCTATTAATAAGCCTATGCAGTCCCTATTAATAAGCCTATGCAGTCCCTATTAATAAGCCTATGCAGTCCCTATTAATAAGCCTATGCAGTCCCTATTAATAAGCCTATGCAGTCCCTATTAATAAGCCTATGCAGTCCCTATTAATAAGCCTATGCAGTCCCTATTAATAAGCCTATGCAGTCCCTATCAATAAGCCTATGCAGTCCCTATTAATAAGCCTATGCAGTCCCTATTAATAAGCCTATGCAGTCCCTATTAATAAGCCTATGCAGTCCCTATTAATAAGCCTATGCAGTCCCTATTAATAAGCCTATGCAGTCCCTATTAATAAGCCTATGCAGTCCCTATTAATAAGCCTATGCAGTCCCTATTAATAAGCCTATGCAGTCCACATTAATAAGCCTATGCAGTCCACATTAATAAGCCTATGCAGCCAGAGGCCACAGAGTTCTAACTCTGGCTGTACGCAAATACCAATTATCGTGGCGCTATTTTTGCCATGTTTTTCAAGTCGAAAACTTGTTATCGCCGATTGGAATTCCAATAAATTGCTAGTGTTTTGTTTTGAAAGAGAATGGGTTGGGGGGGGGGAGGGGGGTATTGATGTAGCAAGTAAAATGAAGGTGCAATTCAAACAGCGGGCTTCAATAGGCCGAATTCCATGGTTGAAAAGGGTAAAGTGTTCCCATGGTGACAATGTAGAGCTAAATTTAATAGATTTTATCAAGCTGAGAAATAACTAGGGGAAACGTGCTACTAAAAATGAGCCTTTAGAAAACTGTACTTGAAACAACAAAACTAACGTAATAAAAATAGACTTACAGCACAGAAAACCTGAACAGTACAGAAGACCCATTACAGCACAGAAAACCCATTACAGCACAGAAAACCCATTACAGTACAGAAGACCCATTACAGTACAGAAGACCCATTACAGTACAGAAGACCCATTACAGTACAGAAAACCCATTACAGTACAGAAAACCCATTACAGTACAGAAAACCCATTACAGTACAGAAGACCCATTACAGTACAGAAAACCCATTACAGTACAGAAGACCCATTACAGTACAGAAAACCCATTACAGTACAGAAGACCCATTACAGTACAGAAAACCCATTACAGTACAGAAAACCCATTACAGTACAGAAGACCCATTACAGTACAGAAGACCCATTACAGCACAGAAGACCCATTACAGCACAGAAGACCCATTACAGTACAGAAGACCCATTACAGCACAGAAGACCCATTACAGCACAGAAGACCCATTACAGTACAGAAGACCCATTACAGCACAGAAGACCCATTACAGTACAGAAGACCCATAACAGTACAGAAGACCCATTACAGCACAGAAGACATTACAGTACAGAAGACCCATTACAGTACAGAAGACCCATTACAGTACAGAAGACCTTCAGAAATAAAATCTTACACAGTGATGAAATCGTACCCAGGATAGAAAAACTGTAATGTATCCATTACATAATAAATATCCACTCGTTCTATCCGTAAATAAGTACTGGATAGGTATTAGTATTTAATACCTACCATGTACTAAGTAAATAGCTTTACCACGACACAGCTTGCACAGGTACAAAGTAATAATTACTACAGGTAAGCTTATCACAGGAGACTAGGCAACCTCTAAAGATGTAAAGCTACTACCAACATCGGACTGACAGTTCATAATTTGGGAAGAACTTTTCATTTAATGGAATATAGTCTAAATTCTTCGGATGATAATATATTTGCGATTATGGAAATGTACGATATTATGCTTCTTGAAGTTATGAGGAAATATTTAATATTTATTAAAACTTCTAAGGAAACATTAATTGCATACAATGAATTATTCAATGTATAGTAAAATCCCAGAGTTAACCTCCACGCTGATTTAAAATTTATATAAGAACGTTTGAAAAATTGTAGAACCAAGATTAAATAACATATCAAAGTTACAGGAAAATAAATTTTTGTAATTAATAAATAAGAAATATTCGAACTCAACCTTCACTGCTCTACTCTAGACAATGTCACACTATATGAAAAGTATAGTCAGATCATAGGAGATTGAGGGGGGGGGGCTACTTAATCTACTATAGCACAGCCATAACTTAGGTACTATCTGTAAAAGCAATAGAGCTATATATAATCATTATAAATAATTAGCTTATTTTTGCAGGCAGTTACCAGATATATTAGATTATTTACATTTCCTATTTTATATGAGATTTCTAGTTGTAATCATATTTTCTATCTTAATTTATTAATTATTTTTCATCATGTTTTTTCATTATCATTTCCTATTTCATATCATATTTTTATTTCATATGTGATTTCTATTTCTTATCATATTTCTATTGTATTTTATTAATTATTTCCTAATCATATTTTTCATTTTCATTTCCTATTTTATATGAGATTAAATGCGACTATTTAAATTTTCTATCCTATTTGGTTAATTATTTCCTTTCTTATTATTTATTCTATTTGCTATTTTCGTTTCCAGTATTAGATGAGATTTCTGTTTATTATCTTTTTTATTTCCTATCCTATTATATTAATTATTTCCCATCCTACTTTTTTCCTTTGCTATTTAACTAAGACATAGGAGGCCACACCGCTACTCCGCCATGACAACATTGTCTATGTTGGGGACAGAAGGACATGTCAAAAGGTATCCTTTGTGTCCCAGGACACGCTTTAGTCAGCAGGAGACAGCTCTGGGGATGCACATTTGTCAACAGCACAGTCCATTGTTCCGCGCTAACAGCTATTGTCACACACAAACAAAATGAAGAACGCAAAACAATAAACACAAAAAAATGGTGACAAACCTCAGGCAATATAAACAGGAGAAAAACTTATGGTGGGGTTGAAGAAGATTGAGGGAGATCTTATATGGCCCCCAACTATATAAACCAGTGAAAACCTGCTCTACTAAATAAATATAAATTTCAATTTAAAAAATATATTTTTTTATTTACTATCAAATACTTCCAAAACTAAATCTAGTAAAACAAGTTGAACAACCATCAATATAGATATATGGACACTTATTTTTATTAGCATTAAATCTAAGAGAAAATTAAATCACTAAATAAATCATCCGGTTCATTATAACAACGCTTGGTATAGTGACAACAGTGTTGAAACTGGTTGCAGCAAACGACTATTTATTATTTGAAATTTTCAGTTATTATACACTATAATAAAGTTGAGTATTTGTATTGAAAACAGTTTACACATATAAAGGCACTAAACTTAATACAATTCTAAGTATTGATTTTTCTTCACCATTTGGCGTAAATGTCTCATATTTCACCAAGTATTCAATTCACTAATATCAGATATAATGTAAACTTTTGTATACATAAAAGATATAGATACATCTATTTAATATGAGTGGAAATTGAAGAAAACTTTCCTTATTTCGTTAATTTCATTACAATAGTAACTAAGTAATGTTCTAAATAGCCTTTTACTAGTTGTATGAGTCAGCACTATAACATATCTATATTATGTTCTAAATAGCCTTTTACTAGTTGTAATTGTTAGCACTATAACATATCTAAATAATATTCTAAATAGCCTTTTATTAGTCTTAGCACTATAGCATATAAACATTATGTTTTAAATAGCCTTTTATTAGTTTTAGCACTATATCTAAATATTGTTCTATATAGCCTTTTACTAGTTGAAGACTTTGCACTAGGCATATCTACATTATGTTTTAACAGCCATTTACTAGTTTTCTATATCCCTATGGTGTATATCCTTCATATGGGACGTTGCTTGCAGCCATTTTCGGTTGGTTCGTCAGGGAAATGAGAAGGACGAGTCTTTTGTGCTGTTCACAATAGGCAGATGACACATGGGACGCAGCTCTGCAAATACCGGGGAGATGGCTCTCAAAATTACACCCAAAACTAACTAGAAATACTATAGCTACTGTCAGAGAATACAGAAAATCTGACTATGGCTTACTAAAACTTCTCTCTGAATATATAGGCATTGAGAAACTGTATATACAGATTGAATTAATGATCAGATTTATGAAACATAGAATTCAAACAAAAAGTGTGTATAAGTATATTAACTGAAAATCAGAGCAGTATTTCAGTAGTCTGCCAGTAGGCCTATAGAGGTTAGAGCACCAGCCTGCAGCAGACTCTGTATGTGCAAGATGACATGGTATCCTCTTATTAAATGGACAGCAGAAGCAGCAGCTTAGGGCTGTAGTCCCTTGGAGATGATGATAGTCCCAAAGCAGTGAGGGATTTCCAACAGTGGAGCCATCTTAGAGGAGAGCTTGTACCGACTCACACGCAGGAAAAACCACCCATAATAAGGAACTATATAGCCTTACCACTTGATTTCAGTAATAAAGCCAATTTATAGATCATTCTCTGTTAGATATCTTGTTAAGATATAATTATTAGGGTTGTGAAAATATGTTTTTAAAATCATAGATCCCGATAATATCACAGACGAAGATTTACGTATGGAATCGTTCTATACCAGCGGCATATAGTATTCAATGCCATTTCATTTCGTATATGATATTCTTAAGATTATGATTTAAAAAGCATACAATCCTAATAATTATAATCTGTCGGTTATAGATCGGTACTTCGTCTTATCGATGACAAAAAAACATCATCTACAACTAAAGATTCGAAACACTCAGAGTAATCGTCTTTCGTGAGACATTCCTGACGATGATGTTGAGCTTACGATGAATATTTTACGCTAATCAGCTTTAATAGAGAATCTCGGCATTATAAATTTCACGATAAAATACAGTGGACTTTTTACCATGATAGAAAATCTCCTGGTTATAAATTCTCCGAGTAGAGCGTACTTCTGTGACTGAAGTTGTTGCATGAGTTGTGCCACTGTGTGCAAGGTAGCAAGGCCTTGCCTCCTCAATATCTCCCCTTTTTGCTCATTGCTGAGGATGATAGCCACCATTAGAGCTTCCCTGACATCCCAAGGGAAAATCTTTTGTACAGTTACCGTACTGGGCAACAGCTCCAAAAGAAGTCTAGCTGATATATCTTCACAGTTGAAACATAGCAGTATATTCCTCCATACTCTTACCAAGTCACTACCAGACGTGTTCAGAGACAGACAGAGTGGTTAGGAGGATATTCAGTCCTTCACACTGTCCTGAAGAGGACTGTAATCCCAACACCCCCCACCCCCAGGCCTCTTTACATCCAATTGATGGAGGTATTAGTTATTGAGCTCGGCATGAAAGATTGCCAGCAGTAATGGCGGCTTTACTAACTATTCTTTCGATCCTCATGAACTATGCAAAGATAGTAAGAAATTTTGAAATATTAATCAACTAACATATAGGGTAAGTGCTCAGATATCGCACGGTTCCACATTTTCGATCATATAAGTGAAATTATTTAATGTTTATTTAACTTTTATTAGTATTGATATCCATGATTCCTGCAGTTATTATGGATACAATTGAAATAAAAGCTGAATAGACAATATAATAGAATTTGTAGTTATTATTCGTTATCACAAACAGGAATTAGAAGTTCAAACCATTTCAGTTAGAGCATTCGTGACGAAATATTTGCAGTTGTCAGTACGAGTAAACTGAAACCTTAGGCAACAGATGTGAACTGCCAATGACGCCACTATTCGCACTGTGAATTCATGGGAACCATCCAACAAATAGTATTTGGAAATAGAAAAACAAAATTAGAAAAATGTTCAAAACAAACTATTGGAATGTTGAAGACAAACTATTGGATGTTCAAAACATAATACTGAAAGTTCAAACTCAATTTTCAGAATGTTTAAAACAGGCTAAAATATGTTCAAACCCCATTTTTAACCTGATGTTCAAATTTCAATATTCATGTAAAAACAGTTGCTTTACTTTCAACTGCTCATAGCCTGTTTTCGAATAGGCATCCGTCCATTGCAATATTCAAACAGTGTTCAGAATGAGCAGTTCTGTGTCGACACCCCCATGGGTGTTCATAGCTCACCCCCCCCCCCCCATCCCCATCCCAATCAATTAGTTTCCCCCATGTTCTCAAAGAGGGCTCTAGTCGCCTCATTTTCTCCCCTCTGATTTATCCTCTCATTCAATTTAACACATCTCCATAATCCGCCACACGACACCGAGTGGGGAGTAGAGAGGGAATGGGTGGGGGGAGTAGAGAGGGAATGGGTGGGGGAAGTGGAGAGGGAATGGGTGGGGGAAGAAGCGGGGGAAGAGGTGAGGGTAGTCTTTTTACGATAAGAATTTAACACTAAATATAGGAATATTAAATACCCTTCACTTTTACTAAATTGTCTTTTCATCTTCAATATTAATCTAATATCAAAATATATTAAGTGCATACGTGCGGGGAAAGTCTATCATCTTTCATGAAAACACATTCAGATGCGATATGGCTTAATTTAAAGCCATATCACTTAATTTGTGGCATAATTTTAGTATTCTACTTTTGGATCACATTCCACTATTTGCATATCACATTCCACTATTTGCATATCACATTCCACTATTTGCATATCACATTCCACTATTTGCATATCACATTCCACTATTTGCATATCACATTCCACTATTTGCATATCACATTCCACTATTTGCATATCACATTCCACTATTTGCATATCACATTCCACTATTTGCATATCACATTCCACTATTTGCATATCACATTCCACTATTTGCATATCACATTCCACTATTTGCATATCACATTCCACTATTTGCATATCACATTCCACTATTTGCATATCACATTCCACTATTTGCATATCACATTCCACTATTTGCATATCACATTCCACTATTTGCATATCACATTCCACTATTTGCATATCACATTCCACTATTTGCATATCAAATTCCACTATTTGCATATCAAATTCCACTATTCGCATCACATTCCACTATTTGCATCACATTCCACTATTTGCATCACATTCCACTATTTGCATCACATTCCACTATTTGCATCACATTCCACTATTTGCATCACATTCCACTATTTGCATCACATTCCACTATTTGCATCACATTCCACTATTTGTATCACATTCCACTATTTGCATCACATTCCACTATTTGTATCATACATGGTATAAATATTCACATCGAGTAATAATAATTTGGTTTATCCACTTTTTATGCAGGGTAAGTTCCGATTCAATCACACAAGAAAGAAATATTTATTTAGCTTTTATTTTAAATTTGTACCAATGATCCTGATGGATAGCAATTAAAATGAGAGTTAAATGATAATTAATTTTAAAAATCCCTTATAGGATCGTAAATGAAGGGCTGTCCAATAACTAGCGACCAAAATAATATGTTTATTTTGAGACATCGCATGGTAGTCCAAAGAGAAAATTGTGGTTGCAACCATAGAAAATTTAGAGAGTTCTCGTTTAAATCTTCTATGGCCCACCATTACTTATCTCTGGATAACACTATGTAATATATTGCTATATTTATAATACTTATACGAGCTAAATACTTTAGAATAAATAAATGTTATAAATTTTACCGATACAGATACTTTTACCGATACGGATACTTTTATACCGATACAGATACTTTTACCGATACAGATACTACTGGTGCATCTCATAATTTAAAGTGCATTTCATCATAAGGACGATAAGTAAAAGCGTCACAATATCTGACATTTCTTTCTAATACATTTCTTTTTAGCACTACAACATCATTATGCATGCTATTACGTCAGAGTCCCTATGTAGAATATTCCAATTAGGAAGCTATCTAGCAAGGCATCTGATTACAAGTGTACTTCATCACACTCCCATCTAGAAAATGCTTCTTTTTGTGCTCACACAGAAGGGACCCTTTGTGAAAAAGAAAATGGTGGAGAGGACATGTAGACGCAGCTGCTACCACTCTGTTACCCCAACAGTAACTCTGTTACCCCAACAGTAACTCTGTTACCCCAACAGTAACTCTGTTACCCCAACAGTAACTCTGTTACCCCAACAGTAACTCTGTTACCCCAACAGTAACTCTGTTACCCCAACAGTAACTCTGTTACCCCAACAGTAACTCTGTTACCCCAACAGTAACTCTGTTACCCCAACAGTAACTCTGTTACTCCAACAGTAACTCTGTTACTCCAACAGTAACTCTGTTACTCCAACAGTAACTCTGTTACTCCAACAGTAACTCTGTTACCCCAACAGTAACTCTGTTACCCCAACAGTAACTCTGTTACCCCAACAGTAACTCTGTTACCCCAACAGTAACTCTGTTACCCCAACAGTAACTCTGTTACCCCAACAGTAACTCTGTTACCCCAACAGTAACTCTGTTACCCCAACAGTAACTCTGTTACCCCAACAGTAACTCTGTTACCCCCACAGTAACTCTGTTACCCCCACAGTAACTCTGTTACCCCCACAGTAACTCTGTTACCCCAACAGTAACTCTGTTACCCCAACAGTAACTCTGTTATCCCAACAGTAACTCTGTTACTCCAACAGTAACTCTGTTACTCCAACAGTAACTCTGTTACCCATCAAATAGGGGAAATATTTCTAAATACTAACTATTGAGAAGTATAAAGGACATTGACAATGAAAAAAGCATTTACTTGAAAAAACAGTTCGGTACTTTCAAGCCTGTACGTTTTCAACAGTTTAATGCTAGAAAAACACCATTGAATTAAAAAGAAAATTTGATATAAAATGTATGTTATTTTTATATTGATGGTAATGCAGTGAATTTGGTAGTCTCAATTATAATAATTGATGCAGTAATTATAATTGGCAATATATTAAATAAACTATAATTAGTTAATTATTTTCTATTTACACTTTATAAATAATGTTTTTGATAAGTTTAGGCAGTTTTTGAAAATGCATGACATATATTAAGTTTTTATTCTACTATATAAATATTTTAATTCTAAACAGATTCTATTTATCATTTTAAGTGTTAACATTTTGATCAATCTGAATATATTTCGAGACTGAAAATCTATTTATCCATTTTGATACTT
Source organism: Caprella mutica (assembly GCA_947561585.1). NCBI lineage: Eukaryota > Metazoa > Arthropoda > Malacostraca > Amphipoda > Caprellidae > Caprella > Caprella mutica. The sequence continues at coordinate 233,664 of CANNZV010001898.1, forward strand.
TTATATTAAATGTTATTAATAATTTCATTTTTAAACTACACTATTACTCTCTTTTTAAATTTCTGCTACATGATAAAATGTCAATTCAATAGTAACAAAAATTAGCATAAAATAAAATATAAAAAATGTCAATAAAAATATAAGTGAGTTTGACTAAAAAATAGATATTTCAAGGAAAAATGATAGAAATATCCACAACAAAATGGATACGTAGGAGAAGGTCGCCGTATTCGGCAAGTGGGTGTTATCATGATAATCAATAGCAAATTTCTATTCGTCATATTGGATACCATCCTCCACTTTCTGGGAACTGTGCGTGTCTAGTGTCCCCTTCTATTTGCCAAGGAAATAACGAGAATGTAATTTTAACCATGACTCTTTTCTGGAAATGCTAAGCAGTGTTCTTTGTTGGAGGTTGCAGGCAGTGGATTTCCGAAAAGAATGAAATTGAGAGTTTCTTTGGGCTGACCAGGCAGGCAGGCACAGCCTAATGAGAAACATAATACCGAGGGGATATTCACTACGCTCTACCACCAGGAAAAAAAAAAGTATATATCTCAAAAGAAAATCTGAATGTAGCTATCGTAAGCAGTACCTATACGTTCTTATGTATTTAATGATTTATCGGTCATAAAATATGCTTTATTCTTATTTTAATGGGTTTATAAATCTAATAATAAAAATAAGGCAAGTTTCAAATTATCGGACGGTTCAACATTTTCGATCATGTAAGAAATAAGTATTTAATAATAAGAAATAAAGAATGTAAAGAACACGATAAACACGAATATGAAGATTAAGAGGAAAATATAGAAGATCAAGGAAAGAGAACGAAATATAAAGGAGGAATAAGAAGGAGATAAATAGCAAGAAGATAAAGAGGAAAATAATGAACAAGAACAAGATAATAAAGAACAAGGTAGAGAAAATGATGAACAAGAACAAGATAATGAAGAACAAGGTTGAGAAAATGATAGACAAGAACAAGATAAAGAAGAACAAGGTTGGAAAGACGACAAACAAGAAGAATAAAGAGTACCATACCCAGGAAGTGACAGTGTGCCCTCTGGCATTAAAAAGGAGACCAAACTGGTGCGTTGGTATCTATGGAGCATATCAGGAAGTAATGGCAACTAGGTTACTAGGATAGAGAAAATTATACCAGGAAAGAGAAGGAGAAAGAAACCTAAAACTGAGGAGAAACTGGAATAGAGGAACAACATTAGGCTATGCAAAATGTATGTAAAAATGAGTAACTGTTTTAATACTTCCCTGTGAACTTTATTTACATTTCCCTTTTGTTTTTAATGGAAAAATATTGTTTTTGAACAAAAAAATATTTACAACTATTGGTGGTTGTTTTAAACCTTCACTGTTCACTTTATTTACAACTATTGGTGGTTGTTTTAACCCTTCACTGTTCACTTTATTTACAACTATTGGTGGTTGTTTTAACCCTTCCCTGTGTACTTTATTTACAACTACAGATGAATTGATTTACTTGGTACAAGAAGAAATGAGTAACTACATAATCTAGATTTCAATTCAAAATTTTATAGTTCCCAAGAATATTTGGCCTAAAAACTCCTAGGCAAACGAGTGACAAAGTAGTTCGCGTCCTTATAATCATGTGCAATGTTGTTTTATTATTTATTACGCAGTGAAGGATTAGAGCTTAACTGTATATTGAATTTTGGGAACTATTTTTTAAAAAGGTAACCATATCAATATCTTATTTAAATTGCATTGACGACTGAATGTTTTACTGAGAAATTCTTCTGTTATTTGAGATGAAATAGGCATGCTATATTTCAAGTACTAAGCCATTTCAATTATATCCTCATTTCCATTAGAACTCGTTTCAACTAGCAAAGGATATCGTATTTCGAATAAAAAGATGCATGCCATTCAATCGAAATGCTCTTTTGAGTGCATTTTGTGAACCGCATTGCGTCAGAAAGTTATGGTTGGGAAATAGAAGATTAAACGCAGTTAATCTGTTATGACCCCACCATAACTTTCTGAGAGGGTAGGGGGAAAGAGAAATAAGTTTTAAAGATCCATTACACTCGTTTCGATGTTAAAATAAATTAATGAAAATATCATTGAACATTTCATCACTGAAAATAAACAAATGAAAGCGATTACTAATGGCGCTGTCGCTTTCTATTGGCTATCATTTTTTAAGCTGAAACACAGTGTTTGAAAATTCATTCATTCTAACAGAAAAATTACCAGCCATGATATGAATCATGGCTCGACTGGGCAATAGTGTCATCATTTTGTGTGGCATTGCTGTCAGAAACTCGAGGTTGCCGAGTACATAACAATTTCGGAATGGTAGGAAGGAGAGGTTGAGGCGAGTGCTCTGGTGGTCAGTTTGGCAAACACTCGCCACAGATAATAGAATTGATAGCAAATAAGAAAAAGAAGGAGAGATTGCCGCACAACAATGCTATTTACAGACCAAGGGAATGTCATATGTGACGGTAGAGACTGGAGAGAAGTAAGATACATGGAGAGAGGAAAAAGAGAGATGTAAGATACATGGAGAGAGGAAAGGGAGAAAAGTAAGATACTTGGAGAGGAAAGGGAGGAGGAAGATACATGGAGGCAGAAAAGAGGAAGATGTAGACACATGGAGGCAGAGAAAGGAGGAAGATACATGGAGGCAAAGAAAGGAGGAGGATGTGTAGATACATGGAGGCAAAGAAAGGAGGAGGATGTGTAGATACATGGAGGCAAAGAAAGGAGGAGGATGTGTAGATACATGGAGGCAAAGAAAGGAGGAGGATGTGTAGATACATGGAGGCAGAGAAAGGAGGAAGAAACATGGAGGCAAAGAAAGGAGGAGGATGTGTAGATACATGGAGGCAAAGAAAGGAGGAGGATGTGTAGATACATGGAGACAATGAAAGGAGGAGGATGTGTAGATGATACA
>CANNZV010001898.1:240694-284675 GCA_947561585.1 Caprella mutica
ACCCCACTCTTTCCCCCTCTAAAATGGCGTCTTTCCCAATCAGGTAAAATGCTGTAAATCTTCACTGCTGAGAGTGGCAGAAAAAAGTGTTTGCTTTGCGAAACACAAACACAGTTGGTAATGTTTGTCAAACACACGCACAAACTAATGAGAAGGGTACTGTAGTACAGTGAGGGGTACTGTAGTACAGTGAGGGGTACTGTAGTACAGTGAGGGGTACTGTAGTGCAGTGAGGGGTACTGTAGTGCAGTGAGAGGTACTGTAGTGCAGTGAGAGGTACTGTAGTACAGTGAGGGGTACTGTCACCGTACTGTACTCTAGGATGGTGGCCGGAAATTTCGGTCTCAGAATTATAAATGACCTCTCAACATAAATGATCTTTATGTAGTTTGCTGTATCCGCTAGTTTGTTATAATGCACACTTCATGATTGTTTAATGAACTGGCAGGGGGGTTCGGGGGGGGGCACTCCCCCTGATACATCTAATTCATAAGTATTGTTTATACTTGACACCGAATATTCCGCTCAAATTTCATGTTAAATAAATGTCAAACACGTCGAAATCACTGATGTTACGTATCATTTTACAACAGTTAATGATATTATCCGCTTTTAATAAATAAACTACACATTTTAGTGCTCACAATTTCAATTTTTCTTTTATTGTTCTTTGATAACACCATAATAAACTGAGACCGTAATTTCCAAGACCGAAATTTCTTATAACCCTCTAGAATACAGTGCATTGGGATAACTGCACGATAAATAAAATTAAGTAAACTAAGAGCATATGAAATTAATTATTAATTTAGTAATAGCATTGATAGCACTGAGGGAGAGAATAACTATGTATCATAGATACAGTATCCTACATACAGTATCCTACATACAGTATCATACATACAGTATCATAGATACAGTATAGATATATTAGACGCATCTCATAGTTCAGTTTCCCCCATGCCCGCTCAGTATGTTTCCCCCAGTTAGCGTTCAAACACCATTATGGCCAGTGTGTACTGCTAACAATTGAGTGGTAGGCAAGTAAAGATGTTTGCAGAGAGTAATGTTAGTTGGAGTTGCCGCTACAATGGCCACAGCTAACTAATTTGGCGTTAGGAAAACACTGAACTGAATAAAGAAAAGATGCTGAAATGCATCGGTGAGTAGAGCAGCAAAAGGGGCACTCTTTACATGGGGGTATAGCATTGAATTGGTAAATGAGAGGAAAAAGAAGAGGTGGTATTCTGGGGAGAAAAATAACAATTAGAAAGACGTGAATGAACGGTAAATAACGGTAATGGTAAGATGAAATAACGGTAATGGTAAGATGAAATAACGGTAATGGTAAGATAAAATAACGGTAATGGTAAGATGAAATAACGGTAATGGTAAGATGAAATAACGGTAATGGTAAGATGAAATAACGGTAACGATTATAAGATGAAATAACGGTAAAGATTATAAGATGAAATAACGGTAATGATTATAAGATGAAATAACGGTAATGATTATAAGATGAAATAACGGTAATGATTATAAGATGAAATAACGGTAATGATTATAAGATGAAATAACGGTAATCATAAGATGAAATAACGGTAATGATTATAAGATGAAATAACGGAATGATTATAAGATGAAATAACGGTAATGATTATAAGATGAAATAACGGTAATGATTATAAGATGAAATAACGGTAATGATTATAAGATGAAATAACGGTAATGATTATAAGATGAAATAACGGTAATGATTATAAGATGAAATAACGGTAATGATTATAAGATGAAATAACGGTAATGATTATAAGATGAAATAACGGTAATCATAAGATGAAATAACGGTAATGATTATAAGATGAAATAACGGAATGATTATAAGATGAAATAACGGTAATGATTATAAGATGAAATAACGGTAATGATTATAAGATGAAATAACGGTAATGATTATAAGATGAAATAACGGTAATGATTATAAGATGAAATAACGGTAATGATTATAAGATGAAATAACGGTAATGATTATAAGATGAAATAACGGTAATGATTATAAGATGAAATAACGGTAATGATTATAAGATGAAATAACGATAATGATTATAAGATGAAAAAACGGTAATGATTATAAGATGAAATAACGGTAATGATTATAAGATGAAATAACGGTAATGATTATAAGATGAAAAAACGGTAATGATTATAAGATGAAAAAACGGTAATGATTGTAAGATGAAAAAACGGTAATGATTGTAAGATGAAATAACGGTAATGATTGTAAGATGAAATAACGGTAATGATTATAAGATGAAATAACGGTAATGATTATAAGATAGAAACACATAATAAACTAAACGAAAAAAGTAATAAACACATCAATGACTGCACGAATAGAACACGTGAATAGCAATATGAAAATCACGTGAATAAAACCATGAGAACACGTGGTGAATTACCACACAAAAAACACGTTAAATATCACACGAAAAGCACGTTAGCACTACCAACACCCACCCCTCCATTTCAAAATGGCGGCACACTCCGCCACTGTACAAACAGTAACAATGGAAAGAAATACCGAGTGATATGGGGAAACAGTAATGAATGAGAACTATGTAAATGGTAACAAAAATGCAAGAAAAGTGGTATCTACTTCTTATTTTAAAGAATATTAGCAATTATAGATTTCTAATGTAGAACAGATTAAATCTACGGAGATAACACTCCACTCTAATGTAACTTAACATTATTTAACAAAGAACATTCAATGGGTCATTAATCATAATCTAAAAAAATAAAATATAATTATTAGAATACATTCACCGTATTTTGATATTTTTATTTCTATTTTGTAATAATGATTTAAAATAGCTATGTTTTTCGTTATTTCCACAATGAATATATTTTAATGGACACTTTTTTTAAATAATAAGCAATTAAAATTTCAATAGATTCTTCACTTCGCATTTAGTAGTTCTACTATTTTACCCTACTGGTATGGTTTGAATTATAATGTTAGAATTCACATCTTCGGTTATAGAAAAAAAAGTAGATCATATTTAAAAAAAAAATTATTGGTGTCCATGATACCTACAAAAATTAAATGCTATTATATCGTTTTTTGTTATGTGACCGAAGATGTGAAACAGACCTATATTTCGTAACTTCCCTAATATTTAAACAGTTGTCCCTTACCGTTATAGTCCTGTTGCCAAGATAGAGTAGAACAGAGAAGAGCCAACGTCTTGCCAGTTCCTGTTGGAGACTCTAGCAAACAGTTGGAACTGTCCTTCAGGCCCTTCACAACCTGCAGTAGTGAAGAGCATCAAGAAATAGTAACGAAGGACACTGAGCTCATCATCAAGAAATGTTGTACAGTGTACTGTACCCAGGTAACTTCGTTACTCGGGGCAATGTTGTAACAATACTGGCCCAAGAAACAGTTTTCCCTTGGATAAAAAGTAAAAAGAAGTAGATAGTATTGAGAACACCCACAGTACTCGGAAAGTGAATGTTAACCTATAGATGATAGGTCAATGAGATACTCTAAAGGTCACATTGGTTCATGTCATATCTTAACACACACTTTCCGAGTACAGCGACGTTACGCTATTTGTAAAGTGAAAAGTTAATTAATTATAATTAAAGATAGTAACAGTGTGATACTTTCAGCTCATGTTACATACTTAAGAAGGGAGACAACACTTATTAAAACTATTGAATTTAAAATAGAAAATTAAATTCAAAATAAGAAAATTGAATTCGAAATAAGAAAATTAAATTTAAAATAAGAAAATTGAATTCGAAATAAGAAAATTAAATTTAAAATAAGAAAATTGAATTCGAAATAAGAAAATTAAATTAAAAAAAAATGTAATGACAATTAAATTCAAAATAATAAAATTAAATTTAAAACAAGAAAATTTGATTTAAAACAAGAAAATTTGATTTAAAAAAAAATTTAATTTAAAATGAGAAAATTGAATTTAAAAAAAATTATTTCAATTTGAACTAAGAAAATTGACTCCATTTGTTACAATCTTTACCACACCTGTGCCATCACCCCCATTTGAGGGGAGTAAGGTTTGATGGGGAACAACACCTTCACCCCATTTATCATGTACTCCAAGTGAGAGGAAGAAGGTGGGGGTTTGACTGCTCCCCCCACTCCACCGGTGGAACAACACCCAGCACTAGCATCACTGCATGCAGCATCGCACATAATAGACAAAACTTCCAACAAATAAAAAATGGCAAAAACAAAGTATCTGAAAAGAAATTGAGACTTTTATTACTTGGTAAATTCAGTGTTGTCGGTTCCCTTTTTCTATAACTTTAAGATAAAATGTTTAATTCCAAACCTTTATTTTAATTCGTGATCATGACATTGGCAGGTATCGCGGTATCCATGATACCGACAGGTATTAAGAATAGCAATTAAAATAACAAGTAATTTCAATGGAGTTACTAAGAAGACCAATAATTATTGCCCTGAATAGAGTAAACTAAATCCTCCTAACCAAAGTATTTGGCTGCCACTTCCTTTTCCATTATAGTGTTAGTTAAAGTAGTTAGTGTAATTAGTTCAATGGGCTAATGGTACAGACATTGAGGGTATGGTTAGTAGGTAGCTAAGGCTTTTCCATGTGATTTAACATACGGGATGAGGGAGGTAGCGCATATTTGTCAGGATTAAGAGTGAGCAACGGTAACAACAAACGCAAAAGATAAAAGAAACACAATTATCTGTGAAAAAGAATATATCATTGTAGCTAGGGTATGTTAAGAGTTATCGGACTGTTCCACATTTTCGATAAAGAAAAAAACACCTAAAAATTTTGTTATTCAGGTATCAAGGATACCAATTGAAAATAATGTGTTTTAAAAATATCGTATATGATCGAAAATGACGGTCCGTCCGATAACTCAGAACTTACCCTGTACTAAATTTACGGAGAGGAATGCTGGGTTGAGTTTAACAATTGGAAAAAATGTATGCAGAATAAGATATTTAAAATGTATGCCTATACATTAATTCTTCAGGCCAATATAAATTTAATTGAAACACCGAACACTAAAGTAAACAAAATTAAAAGCAATGTTATTACTGTTAACCTCATAAGGAAATGAATATAAAACATCAGGGAGAATTATGGGAGTAAAATTATTGTTTATAAAATATATTATCCAAGTTATTTAATATTTATTAAGTATCTTAAGTTATAGATAGCTACACAAACGGCGTGCAGGTTACTGAAGTACGAGCGTTAAAAGAAGTACATGTGCCACTATAATAATACAACGCGATAGTAAAGGTAGAGAAAATAATTAACAATCGATATAGGAGACAGTCACGATACTCGAACACTCACAGTAATCGAAAAGTGCAGGGTGAAATAGGTTAAACAGGCTTTGAACTAAGGAGTAAGAACCAATATGAAAAAATCATAGAAAACAATAGAAAACACAACACAAAGTTTCTTTATATACGAACAGCCATTCGAAAAAGGAATTGCTGAAATCTAAATACTAGAGAAATATTATCTTAAAATATCAAAGTTTGAATAGTGAAACTAACAAGATAGTGTTAGTTAAAACTTATCCTATAATAACACATCAGAGTGAAACTAACAAGATAGTGTTAGTTAAATCAATGTTACACACTAACAAGTAACTAAATAACTCAGGTTTAATTAGCTTCATATGTTAATTATTCCTTGAAAGGTGAGCATTGCAATTAAATTACCCTATACTGCCCAGAGTGCCATAGCCAGTTAGAAACACCACTAGCCAGCCTACCAGACAGGCAGAGAGTGGTTACTAGTGCCTAACAGGTAGCTGATAACCACAGGGGGTAAGCAATGATAACCACGGGACAGAAAGAGATAACCACCTAAGGTCACATGGAGATGGAGTCTGTTGCAAGGGACTTCGGAGTTGATAAGGAAGATTTAGAGGCACTAGCTAGGAGAGGTAGACACCTAATGATAGGAAACATGAGAATGAAAAGAGAGTATCAGTGATACGGTAAATGCATCAGTGATACAGTAAAATAGAGCAGAGATACGGTAAAGTGCATCAGTGATACGGTAAAGTGCATCAGTGATACAGAAAAATTCAACAGTGATACAGAAAAATTCAACAGTGATGCGGTAAAATGCATCAGTGATACAGAAAAATGCATCAGTGATACGGCAAAATGCATCATTGATACGGCAAAATGCATCAATGATACGGTAAAATGCATCAGTGATACGGTAAAATGCATCAGTGATACGGTAAAATGCATCAGTGATACGGTAAAATGCATCAGTGATACGGTAAAATGCATCAGTGATACGGTAAAATGCATCAGTGATACGGTAAAATGCATCAGTGATACGGTAAAATGAATCAGTGAAACGGCGAAATGAATCAGTGATACGGTAAAATGAATCAGTGATACGGTAAAATGAATCAGTGATACGGTAGAATGAATCAGTGATACGGTAGAATGAATCAGTGATACGGTAGAATGAATCAGTGATACGGTAGAATGAATCAGTGATACGGTAAAATGAATCAGTGATACGGTAAATGCATCAGTGATACGGTAAATGCATCAGTGACACGGTAAATGCATCAGTGACACGGTAAATGCATCAGTGATACGGTAAAGGCATCAGTGACACGGTAAATGCATCAGTGATACGGTAAAGGCATCAGTGATACGGTAAAGGCATCAGTGATACGGTAAAATGCATCAGTGATACGGTAAAATGCATCAATGATACGGTGAAATGCATCAGTGATACGGTAAAATGCATCAGTGATACGGTAAAATGCATCAGTGATACGGTAAAATGAATCAGTGATACGGTAAATGCATCAGTGATACGGTAAATGCATCAGTGATACGGTAAATGCATCAGTGATACGGTAAATGCATCAGTGACACGGTAAATGCATCAGTGACACGGTAAATGCATCAGTGATACGGTAAAGGCATCAGTGACACGGTAAATGCATCAGTGATACGGTAAAGGCATCAGTGATACGGTAAAATGCATCAGTGATACGGTAAAATGCATCAGTGATACGGTAAAATGCATCAGTGATACGGTAAAGGCATCAGTGATACGGTAAAGGCATCAGTGATACGGTAAAGGCATCAGTGATACGGTAAAGGCATCAGTGATACGGTAAAATGCATCAGAGATACGGTAAAATGCATCAGAGATACGGTAAAATGCATCAGTGATACGGTAAATGCATCAGTGATACGGTAAATGCATCAATGATTCAGTAAATGCATCAGTGATACGGTAAATGCATCAGTGATTCAGTAAATGCATCAGTGATACGGTAAATGCATCAGTGATACGGTAAATGCATCAGTGATACGGTAAATGCATCAGTGATTCAGTAAATGCATCAGTGATACGGTAAATGCATCAGTGATACGGTAAATGCATCAGTGATACGGTAAATGCATCAGTGATACGGTAAATGCATCAGTGATACGGTAAATGCATCAGTGATACGGTAAATGCATCAGTGATACGGTTAAGGCATCAGTGATACGGTAAATGCATCAGTGATACGGTAAATGCATCAGTGATACGGTAAATGCATCAGTGATACGGTAAATGCATCAGTGATACGGTAAATGCATCAGTGATACGGTAAATGCATCAGTGATACGGTAAATGCATCAGTGATACGGTAAATGCATCAGTGATACGGTAAATGCATCAGTGATACGGTAAATACATCAGTGATACGGTAAATACATCAGTGATACGGTAAATACATCGGTGATACGGTTAAGGCATCAGTGATACGGTAAATGCATCAGTGATACGGTAAATGCATCAGTGATACGGTAAAGGCATCAGTGACGCGGTAAATGCATCAGTGATACGGTAAATGCATCAGCGATACGGTAAATGCATCAGTGATACGGTAAATGCATCAGTGATACGGTAAATACATCAGTGATACGGTAAAATGCATCAGAGATACGGTAAAATGCATCAGTGATACGGTAAAATGCATCAGTGATACGGTAAAATGCATCAGAGATACGGTAAATACATCAGTGATATGGTAAAAGGTATTTGTGATACAGTGAATTTTGTAATACGTTGTAATAACTATTTTATATTTTTCATAAATGTTAAGCATTCAATTTAACGGATTTAACAATTGAGACAAATGGAGATATTTGAATATTCCTAAAGAAGCGAATACAATAAGAATATAGTTAAGAACCATGGAGTTCTAGAAATATTCCTATTCTTAAAAATAATTGTTCTGCATTATATTATTTCAAATAATGTTGCAAGTTAGGAGCAAATAATAAAACTCTCACTCATTTGAATTTTTCAATCTCAAACAGTTAGGTAGTCATCAAATTGGTAAACTGTCCTCCAAACCAATTAAACAGTCAAAAGTAGTATTTAGCTAGGGTAAATTCTTGAGTTGTCAGACAGTTCCACAATATTATCAAATAAGAAAAATGTATATAATAATTAGAAATAATATTATTAGTTTTATTAGATGTATACTTTTTTAAATGATCTAATATGATATTTAAGAACAAATAAATTCATATAAATTTAGAAACATACAAAAAGAGATGATTGCAATAAGAATTATGGATCAACGAATTGTTTTAATGTTACAGTTTGAACCTACAAACAAAGTAACAAGAAGTGATGTTCACCTACAGCAATTTTCTGACTTGTTGTTGAATATGACATTCAGAAAAAAGAAATATTTGAGAAATTTAGATTCTTTAAGAGATAAAAATTCAATGCAAGTAAGCCAGTCTTCAAAAAAATTAGTATTTTCTGTGCAAAAGATAAGCAATTTCCTCCCAGTAACGGGCCAAAATATAAGGGTCTGCAAGATGAAGTTTTCTTGACCATTAATTGCATTGCAAAAAAATTACAAAGCACACATTCTTCAAATTTTACACATATCTACATATAGAGCTCACATGTGTTTTTTGACATTTCAAAGCATTTGAACAAATATTCTATCAATGGTCCAATATTTCAAATTCACTTCAAACCATAAATCTAGCTCTGGTCAAAAGTTAGAGGTCACCATCACAAATTTTGAAATAGTTACAAATGAAGGTGATTGACTTGATACTATTACTTTGTGAATAATTTCTTTCTACAGGGTGGGGCGTAAGTTTGGAAGCAATTTTTCAAACATTAATATAATTCTTAAAAATCAGTTCCTAAGTAGGTGATAAGGTTTGACTATAGTAGAGACACTACATTATGACGTGGCAGTGTTATTTTTTACAAAAATTTAGTCAATTCAAAAATGTCAGACAAAAGAGAAGCCATTATTGCTCTACACAGTGCCGGGAAGTCAGATTCCGTCATTTCAAAGACTCTCTCAATAGCGAGATCGACTGTTTGGAAGTGTGTGAAGCATTTTAATGAGAGAGGAGACTTGACTGATCGTCCAAGAAGTGGTAGACCACGCTCACAACGCACCAAACAGCTGATAAAATGTGCCCGAGAGAAGATCAGGAGGAACCCGAAAATGTCAATACAATTGTTAGCCAACAGCTGATGTGAGTCCCAGAACATTGAGAAGAGTTGTCAAAGAAGACCTAAAGATGTCCTCTTTCACCCTCCAAAAGAGACAGACTCTGTCAGAAGCTGTAAAGAAAAAGAGATTGGAGAGAAGCAAAGCACTTCTGAGAGAATTGAAGTCTGGCACGGCTGGTGAAATTGTTTGGTCTGTTGAAAAAAATTTCACAGTGGAAATGGCTCACAACCAGAGGAATGACAGAATAATTGGTAAAAGTGCAAAAGACATCCCATACAACCAAAAAACTGTCCACAGAACCATGAAACCTGCTTCAGTAATGGTCTGGGCCGCCGTTTCAGAAACTTGGAGATCTCCTTTAATTTTTGTGGAACAAGGCGCCAAAATCAATGCTAAATGTTGTATTGAGAATATTTTGACGCCAATGTTGGAGTCAGCTAAGGATCACTTCGGTAATGACACTCTATGGACATTTCAGCAAGACGGCGCAACTTCACATACTGCAAATGTCACTCAAAACTGGTGCCATGACCATCTTCCACGGTTTTGGTCCAAAGAAATGTGGCCTCCCTGCTCCCCAGATGTTAATCCTATGGTCTTTTCGGTATGGTCCATTCTTGAATCAAAGGCCTGTGGTAAATTCCATCGCAGTGTGGATGATTTAAAGCGTTAGCTCCAGAGATCTTGGAAGGAAATTTCACAAGAACAGTTGCGTGCCGCAGTAGGAGGAGTTCGGAGGAGATTTGAGGCTGTTATTAAAAACAAGGGGGGACATTTTGAATAAGTTTATGATTTTTGAATTTTTAAAACCCTTATGTAATAATACATAACTGTAAATTATTAAATATATTTTTCGTTGGATTATAATATGCACTTTCATTTGCTTCCAAACTTACGCACCACCCTGTATATCACTTCATTACAACTTCTGCAATAGAAATCTACTAATTTTGCACAAAATGAAGGAGTTAGCTACCCTTCTTCCATTAATCATCCAGAAATGTCAACAATTCTTGCACACTTGTTGGATTTCTTCTGTGAGTAGCTACAACCTCAAATTATTTCCTAACTTTATCAATTGGATTGAGGTCAGGACTCACTGAAGGTAAGCTCAATAGAGATATCTTCATCATCTAAGAAGGGTCTTGGCTTTTTTTTAGCAGCATGGCAGGGTACGTTGCCCTGAATGAAAATTGAAGGTTGAAAACTTGAAGGATAGCCGACAGTAGAGGGAAGAGTATGCCGACCAAGGAGTGTTTGAAAATTTTCCACGCAGAGGAACAATGGGACCAGGTCAAGCAGAAGAAATGGGCCCCCAAACAATCAAACTCTAACTTAACTTTTTCTTGAAGCAGTTCATACCTTACCTTTTTTTTACCTAACACATACTTTTCCATTAGAACTGAAGACAACATCTAATTTCCATTTATCACCAAGATGAACTCTCGACCATTGATCATTCGATGGTCAAGCCATTTTGTTGAAGTTGACATGAAAAAGTAGACCGTGACACCATACCACTAAACATGACACCCATCTCGCCAAAAATTTTACCACAAGGGTTGAAACTGTCATCTTCTTTCAACACTTGCTTGATCTTCTCTCGGTGTTGTTTTAGGAGGTCTCTCGGTCTTCGGTTTATAATCAACAACTCCATACGGCTTATACTGAGCCTCAATGCATTTAGAACTTCATATGGTATTAGAAATCTCTGACAGCAACTTCAACCTTCAAAAAAGAAACTCAATCCTGCTTTTATTTAAGCAACAGGTGTAGTGGCACCTATGTGGAAAACAATTATATTTCAATAATTTGCCACTCTGCACAATGATTATGATAATGCAACAAGTCTTCAAAACATGAATAAATAGACAAATTTCAACATTTTTACTTGGTGACCCTTCAATTTCACTTTTTAGTGCTGGGCAAAGTTAGTTAGTGACTATGGGAGCATGTTACAGTTCTTTCATTTGAGCGTTTGGCTTGTTTTTAGATTGTGTGTTACCAACGTATTTATTCATTTTTTGTGAATAATCCATGTTTACTGCTTTTTCTTAATGCATTGTTGATATGATATATGAAAAAATATATATTTCTTATTCAGTTGTTAATAGTAGCTATTCCATACAGAAGGTGTGTTGTGGTTGACAATTTTGTGCTGGAATTACACTGCTTCATCCTATTTGGGTGAAGTAGATGAACTGCAATAAACTAACTAACTTCAGCCACAAACCCAGAAAAAACGTAATATAAATCATAGCTTCGAAACACTCCTAAAATTCAAGGCTGCAGAAACTGTTAGTTTTCACTAAGAAATTTTTCATTTTCTCTTCTGCTCTCATTTTAGCAGCAAAATACTTGTAAATATTGGATTTTTCACAGAACATGTTAAAAATAACACATAGCTATTCATGATATTCTGAGGACTGGATAAAATAATTAAACTATAGTATGCATATCACTTCTTCTCCATATATAATTGACGGTAAATTTAGCTGAAATCAGTGATATGTCTGCCGAATTTTCATGCAAATCATGTCTCCAAAATATATACCTTTCTTGCAATCAATGTGAATAGATGTGATGTCTGTGAACTTTTTCCCATTTAAACCAATATTACGGTATTAAGATTAAGTTTGGGAGGATAAATTGGAAAATATTGGAAGGACTAGCCGAATTAGAGGGAAAATTTTGAGATTTTTGGAAAATCTGAGGAGTTAGCTTTCATTTTAAACATACAAAATACTGAAGTTCCAGTTTGTATTTAGCCCCAAGTGAAGTAGTGTGGTTCATAAACTCTCATTTATTTCTCCTTCTCTCTCCAAATAGAGCTGAATATCTCTCTAACATGATGAAATCTCCAAAATAATATTGTGATGTAGGAGAAAATTAGATATTTCTCTCCAATTGCAATTTAGAGGCTCAAATTTGAAATTTATAATCAAAAACTCGCCAATATATTGGCTAGTACATAAATACTTTATTACATGGTATTTAGTGCACAAATCCCACCGACTTATTCAAAAAGCTAAAAAAATTCCATCTACAATTTCCAATAATTTGGATGATCTACCAAGTGACCCACATTTTCCCAATTTATTCATTGAAATTTAATGGTCACCAAAGTAAAATAGTATGACTCAAAAACTCTCCATTTCTCTCCAAAAATAACCAAATTTCTCCCCAAAATGAACCAAGTATCATAATTTCTCTCCAAAACAAGATGGGGAGAGCTGCAACTAAGCAAATTCGTCAGGGGCACAGAAAGTGTAGCGAAAAAGCCAGACTACCACTTAAAGTTTGTTTCAATCATATCGGATCCTTATTGAAGGACAAGTGATGATTCACCCAAAATCCCTAACAACAACAATCAGGAGATGTTCTCGGGCTGAGCTCGGAGCTGCTAGTTGGTCGCTTCAATAAATAACATCCATTCACACAAACATTTATAAAACAAAAACATTTATGTTTCAATACGGTTTTTCATTTACATGTATAATACAAACAATCAAATATTTGGAAACTCAGATTTGGCAACAAACTTACAACAGTAGATTATAAAAATCCGAGAAATCACAACACTTTCGCACCAAATCCTGAAATTGTGCAAAATCCTGATAATTGTATCCAATCTTGAGAATTACACCCAATCTGGAGAAAAAGGCACACAATCCTTACACTTGTTCCTAATCTTTAATCTCTTCTCAATCCTGAAAAATCACTACCTAATCCAGGAAGAAGAATGAACAAGTTCCATACAAAATTAATTTTTAGACTATTAAAAATTAAATTTTTAGACTATTAAAAATTAAATTTTCAAAATTCTACTCTCCAGAAAAATTGTAGTAAATACACCAGGCTACATATTAAAGCTTGTTTCAAGCAAATCGATTCATTATTGAAGGAGAAGCAATTTTAGTACCATCAGAAAAGATTCCAAGTAAGATTCCTTACTAAATTCTATTTTTTGACCATTAAAATTAAAAATTTCAAAATTCTATTCTCTAAAAATTGTATTAAATACATCAGGCTACATATCAAAGCTTGTTTCAAGCAAATCTGTTCATTATTGAAGAAGGATCGGAAAATTACAAGTCCATACGATAATATTTTATCAAATTTTGACATTGAAAATTATTATTTCCAAATTCTATTCCTTAGAAAGTGTAGTGAATAAGTCAGGCTATCATTTGAAGTTTGTTTCAATCAAATCGGTTGACTATTGAAAGTAGTAACGAATCTCCCAAAATCTATAACACCAACAACAACAATCAGGGGGTGTTCTTAGGATGCGCTCCTAGCGGGTTGCAGCAATAACATTGTAGCATAGGAGAAAATTAGATATTTCATACCATCTGCATATAAAGGGCTCAAAATAGCTATCATTGACTCGCCACTAAAATGGCAAGAAAGGACAGGCTTTATTATCTGGATTGTAACATTGGATATTAGGAATAAATACTAAAAAAATCCACAAACTTTACTAGAATATTATTTTCAAAGGACAAAATACAGTATTTCAAAGTTCAAACAATAATTCAATAATGAATTTCCTCTTAGGAATATTTATAAGTTACATGCATTCCAGTCAGTCAGTATTTGGTGCACAAAATCACACTGACTTTTTTTCAAAAAGCTGAAAAAATCTACTACCTAACAATTTCCAATAATAGTTAAAAATTTAGCTAATATACCAGCATTTTCACACTTTACCCACTGAAAATTAATGGTACCATAGGAATAAATAACTAAAATCTAGTCACCTAATTAGCTTTAGAATAGCTAGTTACTAACTTACTAGTTAGGTAGTAAACCAAATAAAACAGTATGGCTCATAAACTCTCGAACTTTCTCCAAAAATTACCCAATTTCTCTCCAAAATGATCAAATTATCATAAATTCTAATTCTGGAACATGTAAAGTTAACGGACCACAGTCAGTTAACTTTGTTTGGTCAAATTCTGGTCAGTTATGTTTACTAGATTCATTTCTGGTCCGTTATCTTTACTTGGTTAAATTATTAGTAATTGGCCAATAATTGGGACCAATAATTGGAATAAGAATATAATTTTGGAATCATAGATACCACATTAAAGGATTTAAGTAGAATTTTTTTTCCATTTTTATACTACTCGTTCTTCACAACTTCAAAATTGATCACGTTTTTTATCAATTCTATCAATTAATAAAATATGCAAAATTAATGTACAATCATTAATATTATCATTTATTAGTTTTGAATATTTGTAAAATACTAAAGCAAATATTTTTTAAACTAAAAAAAATTCTAGTACGTTATCTTTACTAGGTTAATTTCTGGTTAGTTATCTTTACTAGGTTAATTTCTGGTTAGTTATCTTTACCAGCTTCATTTCAGGTCAGTTAACTTTACTTGGTCCATTATCTTTACTTGCTCCTAAATTCTATCCAAAATAACATTGTAGCATCAGAGAAAAATAGATATTTCTCGCCATTAGCAATTGAAGGGCTCCAAATAACAACTACTATAACTAGCCTACTAGGTAGGTATGTATTTATAACTAGATACGTGTTTATAAGGTATGTTACGGTATTTATATGGTTATTCATATATATTTATTACTGGGTAGGTTTTTACAACTAGGTAGGCTACAATCAATGACAAATTTTGCTTTACAATCATTATTCTATATTTCAATCAACCTAACTATTTTTCTGAGACAATATTGAACAATATTATGAAAATTTTGTATCGTAGACCTCTTTCATACGAATAAAATGTTCTTAGAATGTTTAAATCTATAAGAAACATACGTCAAAATGTTTAGAAACTACATTGTTCAGTTTTTAATGTAAACTGTTCTCTCTTAGACATTGCTCTGGGTAGTCGGCTGCTGCGGTCACAGCGCACTTTACCCATTACTCTTTTTTTTAATGTCAAAACTGATACGTACTGAGTGTTCAGGGCAAAATATTTCCAAAACTGGTGGACAAATTTCAGAGAAACTGTCAGGAGATGTTACAAGAGACTGCTTCTTGACAAAAAACATGTTTGATTATGGATACATGCAGTGGTAATTACGTAATAGGCGTTTTCAACCCTTCTTTGTTTTACTACAAAAACTGGTACGGTCTGTTCAGGGCACGATTTTTCAAAATTGGTGGATAAATTTCAGCGAAACTCAGGAAATGTTATCAAGAACTCCTTCTTGATAAAAAAAATGTTTGGTAACAGATACATGCGGTAGTATTTAAATGGCAGGCGTTTGAAATGTTTTCAGGACATTTCAGGTCTTAGAATGTTTATGTTGCATAGGTACCTACAAAAAAAACACAGCTGCGCAGGCAGTAGTGCATGTTATAATTTATTAATTTAAGTTTTTAAAAAGTGTTTTAAATTTGAAGCTATTATGTTTTTGTTGTTAGAACTGAGAGGCCAGACTGCAGGCCAGTCTGAAAAGTATAGCAGGATTTTTGGATGTATCCTGCACCCAAGTCCCAGTTTGTATTTGGTGCACTGAACTCCTGACTTTTTCAGAAATTGGAGAAATAGCTGCCAACATTTTTCATTAATTTGTCTAGTCCTCCAACATTTTTCCAGTTTCCCTTCCAAAAATTAATGGTAATATAGGAATTAATAGCTAAATATCCTCCAATAGGCAATATTACCAGTCTGCAGAATGTGTCTCTTCTCCCGCAGAGATTTTAATTTGAGAGACAGTTACTCTCTGACTCTCCGTAGCTGATTCAGAATCTCCCGCAGCTAAATTAATGGTAACATAGGAATTAAATCAAAATCTCCCGCAGCTAAATTAATGGTAACATAGGAATTAATTCAAGATCTCCCGCAGAGATCTCCAATTTCTAAAAATTCAATAAAAAACTCCCGCAGAGAGTCTTGGAAAAATGTTCCATATTCTGCAGACTGGCAATATTACAGGAATTTTTTTATTAGAGAAATTGAATGTCTGCCGACATATCATTGGAATTTACCACCAAATACAATCTGGCCCCCCAAGTAATAAAGCATGTCCAAACTCGCCATTTTAATGGCGAGTTTGTGACAGTTATTTTGAGCCCTTCAATTGCAAATGGCGAGTTTTATCTATTTTTCTCCTATGCTACAATGTTATTTTGGAGAGAATTTATGAAAATTTGATCATTTTGGAGAGAATTTGTTGAATTTTGGAGAGAGCTGGAGAGACAAATGGTGAGTTTATGAGACATACTATTTTACTTGGCTGGCCCCATGTTACAGAGTAATAGTGACAGTCTGCCAGATTGTATTTGGTGGTAAATTCCGATGATATGTCAGGAAATATTCAATTTCTCTAATAAAAAAATTCCTGCAATGTCAGAGGATGATATTTATCTATTAATTCCTATATTACGGTATTATTACCATTAATCTTTGGAGGAGAAACTGGAAAAATGTTGGAGGACCAGACAATTGATGTAAAATGTTGGCAGCTATTTCTCAGATTTTTGATAAAGTCAGGAGTTCACTGCACCAAATACAAACTGGCCAGTCTGCAGAATATGCGACATTTTTTACATTTTCTGAATTCTGTGCGAACAATCCTTAATTTCCTCCTATATTTACATGTATTTTACTGAGAACATAAGTCAAAATAGAGGATTTCTTGGAAAACAGTTCACCAGTTCCTGCAGTCTGGTATTACTGTATTAAGTCAGTTAAAAACTTAAAGCCAATTAATTGACTTAGATTTCAAGAGGACAAAGCTCAGATACCTATGTCTAATTAATTCCTATGTAAATTTTGGCTTGAAATCTCCAAATGAAACAATGAGCCAAATTGGCTTGGCTCAGAATTTTTGTGAAATTTTGGCTCAAAAAATAAAATTGACTTAAGATTCAGATTGTTATAAACAGAGTAGGCCAGTGGCAACGGCACTTAAGTCTCAAGATTTTCCAGCCTGAGCCTCTGAAACATGGAGTGTGTCGCAATTTACCTGCTTGTCCCTATCCATGGGAATGGAATAAATTTTAGAAAAGGATTATTAAATTATAATAGAAAAGAAACTGACAGTCTGAGAGTACAACAAATATAGTATGCCAATCTGCAGAATATGGTGCAATTCCTATTTACATGTATGTATTTAACCGAGAACAGAAGGTAAAATAGGGAACTCTACCAATTCAACTTTGAGGTTTCCTTATAAATATTGAAAGTTAGAGTATTCACTAGTAGTTTATTATAATTATTAAATATATTAAAGGTTATGTTGATTAATTTTGTGGAATTTTGTGCCCGCAAATTTTTAAAAGAAAGAGACAAGAGCAGACGCTCCTGACAATACACTTTGAGAAGACTTTCTAATGTCATTTCTATAATTTTAAATTAATATATTTTGTTGAATATTAATTGTAATGATTGTCTAAATTATCCAATTAGCTATATAGAATTTATAGATATTATCTAAAGGGCCATACACCCGCAGGGTTTTTAAAGTTTTTGCACAAGCTATTTCCTCGAGACTTTTGAATCATATACCTAAACTATAAGAAAAAACTATTTTATTATTATTTATTTTAGTTGGTAACCATGACACCTGCACCAACTAAAATAAATACTAATTTTACAATTTAGGCTAGGTAGGTCCATAGTTTTATGGGTAGGCCTATATCGTTTATTCATAGGTATATTCTTGTGGAAAAATATGAGGAACATAGCAAAAAGTCTGGTGGAAAGACTTTAAATACCTTGTGTGTGTACGGCCCTTTAGATTAATATCTAATTTCTATATAATTTTATAATTTAGATAATTACTAAAAAATTAATTGGCTAATTTTTTTATTAATCAACTTTGTTAAAATGATACCCATTATATAAAAATGATAACCAATGGGTTAGTAAAAAATATCATAACGCAGGAAAAGAAGAAAAGAACGGCAGATCTAGTATCTATATATTATATTTGTATATGTTTAAATCATTTCATTGTAGTCTGTTATCCCATATCAATGAGTAATAAGACAAAGGAGATAAGCGTGAGTATTGATATTTCTAATATAGACTGCCTAGCAGAAGTGAGCTCTAGAGAAAACTTCTTTCTCGCACAGACTAAAGCAAAAATTCGTTTTCTAAACGCAGAAAGTTAGGCAGCTAAATAACTGCGAGTTTACCAAGGAATAATATATGGATTTATAAGTTCATTATTTTAACTAAAAATTGAATTTTGATGTTCTTAATACCAATTATTGGAATCGAATATTTTTTCTTACTTATCAATTTACCAAAAAAATACATTAGACATGTACTTTTGGAATAGGTAACAGCTACATTTTAAATACAGTAAGGTAAAGTGATTTCCGATCAGAAATATCTAATAATATTGGTAGAGAGTCCATTGCTTCTCATATTTGGATGTAGGTATATTTAACGGTAAATTCCTAGTTCACGTCCCTATTTCATTTAGGGACGTGAACTAGGAAGGGGGTATTTTAAAATTATTTTTTCTTAAATTTAATTATCTTTTATCTGATTAAAATATATTTCATTGAAAAATTTTAATTGACAGAAAATCTAGTATCTTGACTACAGATACATATACGTAATACTAGAAAGGAATATTTCAAATTGAAATTCATCAAATTACTACAGACTTAGAAAATTTCTAAAATATTTTATTATTCATTAATGTATAAATCAAATATAAAAAACTGCCATTAAAATTGGACGTTCAGTTTCCTAGTTCACGTCCCTACTCCCTAAACCATTTAGGGACGTGAACTAGGAAGGGTGTATTTGCATCGGTTCCTAGTTCGCGTCCCTATAATGAAATAGGGACATGAACTAGGAATTTACCCATTTGATGCACATATATTATTACATTTATTACAGAAATATGTCATTCTAGGTAATTCGAAATAATTTATGAAAATGTTGAATGATGGTATGCCTATTGTATGTTTTGACAGGGTGAGACCGTGGTAGAGAATATAGTTGAATCGATCGGAAAATGTCTTCAGGTGACCAAAAACAGAGAGTTTTTCGAGACAGCAATGCAGTTGATGGGGGTGAGTCAGAGTGTTGATGGCGACTGCTATACATTGAGACCGAATTAAACTAGTATATACTTCATTTCTAAACTCTTCATCAGTTTATCGATTTATAATATATTGTTAATCCTTTTTCACTTATACTAAATAATGATTACTTTTAACTTATAATGGTGTAGTACTAATTAATCAAATGTGACACAGTGGTAAGATTCAATGCCTAAGGTTCCTTCTAACTTCTCTGAAGGTAGGTAATGAAGAAAAGAAATTAGTTTAAATCGAGATATCTTACATGTATTGTTCAATACTTTACGGTTTTATACTACTAAAGATAGATATTTAAATTAACTGTATTCGTGTGTCTATTTTTTTAAAGGCCAGAACGTTGCAAGAGGCTAAGCAAAGAGCTTGTCTGCTTACCTGGGTGATTCTGTTCCGTCGACATGGTTGTCAAATACCTGACAATATATCCATTATGTTAGAAAGCCAATGTCTGCTCAATGGAACCGAACTAAGGGAATTGAAAACGATGAGGGAAAACAGAAGGCAGTTGGTTATCAACGCAGCTTTGCATATAACTCCTTCTTTATTTGCTACAAATGATAATTCACGAACTTGGACCTTCAAACAGAACTCTGTCGGATTGGAAAATAACGCACATTCTTTAGTCCCAATTGACCAATTTGAAACTGTACAGTTTATGGAAAGTCAAAATGCAATCATGACCAGCGAGTCCCAAAATGTCTCCGATAATGAAAATTGCCTTTTGAATGATGAAGCAGAAATAGTAGAACTTGTAAATTTTTCATCCATCGCCAATGAAGATGAAAATAACAATGTATTGGTTCATGACGAAAATATGCTGAATTTAACTGATAAAGATGACGATGTAGAATATCTTGCCAATGCATCAGCCTTTGTGCAAACAGGAGAAACTAATTATAGTCAAAATGATATCAACATACGAAATGACTTGGGAGAAGAAGTATCTAGAGTTTACGAAGAAATTATAATCGATGACGATGAAGATATTTCAATTGATGATGGAGATTATGAAAATTTGGTTAATCTACACGACGCAAATAACAATATTGAAGATGAAATTATTTCAAATGATGAAATTGTTAATCATGATGAGAATTGTCTTAGTGATGATATTGATGAAATCTTCAATATGCTATCTAATGATGATATTAACGATGAAACGGATGCTAGCAACAAAATTGTCCATTCTGTTGATGTCCTTCATGTTAATCAGATTAGATTCAACAGTTATATTGATGCCACAAGAATGAATGACTGTGATGAACCGAGGAGCAGTCGAGATTTTGGTGATGATACTAGTGAAACTGACAATCTTGTTGATTTTACTGATTCTAGTAAAATAATTGAGAATGATGAAATCTCTCAGATTGAGAAAATTTTAGGTGCTTATGATAACCACGAAACTCCTCAATTTGATGATTTAATAAACAGTGAAAACTATATCACCAATCTAGATCAACAAACAGATTCACCTGAACGAATTGCACATAGTTTGCACCATGAGTTATATGAAGAGAATTCATTTCCATGCACCAGCAATGCAGGTGGATTAACATCTGAGGAAGATTGGGGAGACACTATGTCAGTAGTTAACTTAGCGATTAAAGATTTAAAGAATTCATTGCGAAGAGATAGTAGGGAAGATGATGAACGTCTAGCCTCTGTTGACGAGATGAGTGATGTCATTGATGTAGCTATGCATGACCTAGAAGAAGGTCTTCGCAATGATGAAAATATCGAAGATGAACCTGGTTGTGCTGTGCTAGATTATGTTTATTTGAACGACATTGAGCCTCAACCAAGACACTTCATCAATGACGAAGTAATTTTAGATTCTACCGATGATGAATTAGACGAAGACAATGAAAATATTAACAACCTTCTCTTCAATAGCATAAAAGAAAATGATACACAATATGTTCTGCCTGAAATCTCTGAAAGTGAACTTCAAGCTCATATCAGAGCACCAGATGCAGCCAAAGCTGAAGATGTTACTTTCCATCTACAGTCAGACAGCAATGCTGTGAATGTGAACTCTAGAAATGGTAATTATGATCAGAGTGACTCAGAAAGTTCACAAAACTCTGAATCTCTTCTCAAAGACTGTGATTGGTAAGAAATAAGTTGTCGTTCTTTAATGCATAAGGACAACTACAGAATATTTATCATATATCCGTATGTATAAATAAATATTTCTTATGTTAATGAGTAAATATATGAACTGACTACCAAGCCTTTTATTCATTCCATGAGCTGTATCTAATACTGAAATTGGCGAATGATGCCTGTGACATCTGATAACTTTATTACACCTTGATAATGTGTTATATGTCACAGTTAATAATTCACACTCTGCCATTTGTCAAAGGTTTCTTTCTTAAACTTTAATGGGGAGTAAGGAACTCTTTATTATATATAGAAAACATTTATCACTTTATGCAATACTGCTATGCCCATTGGATGAAATATAACGTAAAACAATTTCTAATATAAGCAGATTGTAGTTGTTCCGTTTTAGTAATAAGTTACCTGTTTGGTAAACTGTATATTTAATTATGAGATGAAATATAAAATGGCATTTAATAAATATCATGCCAAGGAAATGTATCCCGATTGTCTTTTGTTTGAATTATAACCATGTAAAATTTCTAGACCGGTTAACCGCAACTGGAAAAGATTTTCATTGCGCTATCGTACGAAGACCGGTGCCACTATTTGGAGTGTGTCACATCACATTCCTCATCACACTTTGGGTTATACAATATTCAACAGTTTTAATGTCATACGCACCTCAAACTTAGGTGAAAAGAACATCTTTGTCATCATAACTCGTGAATTAGTTATTCAGGGCTGTACTACCGTAGAGAAATATTTAGATACTTCTCTTAAAACTATGTGCACAATAATATTTAGATAATCAGTAAGTAGCAATTAGGTAATTTTGATAATCAGTAATATTTTGATGATCTTGAAAATCAGTAATATTTTGTCTTCAGATAAACTTGATGATCAGTAATATTTATATAATCTTGATGATCAGTAATATTTAGGTAATCTTGATGATCAGTAATATTTAGGTAATCTTGATAATCAGTAATAATTAGGTAATCTTGATAATCAGTAATAATTAGGTAATCTTCATAATCAGTAATATTTAGGTAATCTTCATAATCAGTAATATTCAGGTAATCTCCATAAGCAGTAATATTTAGGTAATCTTGATAATCAGTAATATTTAGATAATCTTGATAATCAGTAATATTTAGATAATCTTGATAATCAGTATTATTTAGTCTTTAGATAAACTTGATGATCAGTAATATTTATATAATCTTGATGATCAGTAATATTTAGGTAATCTTCATAAGCAGTAATATTTAGGTAATCTTGATAATCAGTAATATTTAGATAATCTTGATAATCAGTAATATTTAGATAATCTTGATAATCAGTAATATTTAGTCTTTAGATAATCTTGATGATCAGTAATATCTAGACAATTACTTTTCAGTTTTACAGAATTGTGTTTATATAAGAACTAAGACTACCTGTCCCCTTAAAGTCACCATTGCACCAACATACCATTAACAGTGTATGTTGTACACCAGCCTCATAAATATAGGTGAGACACATACCATTTCCTGCAGGTAATTTTATAGCTTTATTGGGCCCTCAATGAATTCATCTGGTGGTGACATTAATGATGGTGAGGAGGTGTCACAACCACCGACTCTATTGTCACCTCGAGAGACCACTTGAGATCTAGAAACTTTTGCGGTCACAAGATGTACCGACACGATGAAAAAGTTATATCAATTATTTGGACATTTGTGTTTGAACGTGTGAACGGTACTTTGGAAACGATATGATTAGGATATATCAAAGATGAAAAGAGATCAACTATAAGTGTAAATTTTAAACATTTTTATAAAAAAGCTAAATCGAAAACAATTGGACTAGGTGAAGAGCAGTTTTCAAATGTTAGTAAATCCAGCTCTAATACACAAATATAGAGTAAATATTAAATTAGTTAAGGTTGCAAAGGTTCTGTCTTCACCTTTATAAGTGCGCAGGTTCTACTATTTCTTTTCGAGTGATTTTTTTTTTCGATATCTCATTAAGTCAATCCGTGGGAGATTGAAAGATGATCAAAGTGAACCACAATTGCCGCAAATAATCAGAAACTATATTGCTAACCACTAAAGTTCATTGTTACTTCAAGAGACCACTTGAGATCTAAAAACCTTTGCGGTCGAAAGGTTGTCAACTGGTGTGAAAATTGTGATATAGCTGAGAATGATGAGAAATATTGCGAATGATGAAAAACCTACCAATGGTGAGTTATACGTACAACTTAGTGCAAAAGATATTTCAACTATTTGATTGTTAGATTTTATCATCAACAGAAGGATAGAACAGAACTTCTCAATCTTACTACATTCTATCATCAACCTGAAAGTTAGTTTCTTATTTTCGTTAGATTTATCATCAACCTGAAAGTTAGTTTCTTATTTTCGTTAGATTTCATCATCAACCTGAAAGTTAGTTTCTTATTTTCATTAGATTTATCATCAACCTGAAAGTTAGTTTCTTATTTTTGTTAGATTTCAACATCAACCTGAAAGTTAGTTTCTCAATTTTGTTAGATTTCATCATCAACCTGAAAGTTAGTTTTTCATTTTGTTAGATTTATCATCAACCAGAAAGACAGTTTTTCATTTTGTTAGATTTCAACATCAACATGTAAGTTAGTTTCTCCTTCCTGTTAGATTTTATACACAGACCAATGTATAAACTTTTCCTTTTTGTTATGTTGAATGCAGCATAACTGTATAAGGATGATTACCTTTAGTCGTAAAGTTTATAGTTCATTACCTGTTTAAAGTTTTTCATTAATTACCCAATAGGTGTAATAAAACAGGCGATTGAGGTGTTAAATATACACTCATTTATTGTAGAAAATGTCCATTCCTCTGTTCTTATATATTAAACAATAGAAGTTTAATTCAATTCGTAGAGTAATAACTTTATTTAAATCTTTAAACATGTACATGGGAATATGTTAAAATTTTATCATTTTACAGATTTAGCACGTGTTCAATAAAGAATCAAGCCCATATTAGACCGCGGTGTAAAGATAGGATACATAGAAAACTATTATAAGTATCTGGACTGAAAAAAAAAAATTAATTATTTGTTAGTAATCTTTTAGAAATATTATTTTTAATTTACAAGCTTTTATAACTTCTTTTCTTCATTAAAAAGTCAATGTATATCCATAAAAAAAGCAAAACGAATGAAATATTTTCACAGAGAAATTTTTTTTTCAAAAATTTACAAACTAACTAATTATATCAAAAATACATTTAAAATGTAATGTTATGACTATAAGCTTAATAAAGCACTATGTTCTCATTCATTTCAAACTATATGATAATTACAAAGTATTCCACACAACCTATTGTGTGCCAAATGAGGATAGTGTTTCTCCGTAGAGTTTTTTCTCATTTCTTCCCAACAGATGGCGCTGGTATCGCATAAAAGAGAATAAATACCTTGAATAAATAAGTGCTTGCCAATTTAGATTCATTTAGATGTAATTAGAGTGAAGATTAGATGTAATTTGTACTTTGGTTTTAAGTTAAGTTAATTTATCTATTTTAAATAAAATTGACCGCTTTTATTACTAAACTATTTAAATGAATTAAAAAACAATGACGGTTTAAATTATATCACTCTATTAATTGTTTACACTATATGAATTAAATGATAATAACTGTACCGATTTTAATAGGGAATTATGGCTCACAGAGCACCTCTTATATAATGGTTATTCCTTATGTATTATTATTCTTGTATAATTATATTCTCTATGAATTATATCATAATTATGTGATATTCTTTATGCATTGTTACCACTGTATATAGTTATAATATAATAGATAAAACTGGGAGTGTTTCAGATAAAATATAATAGACCTAATTTACATGATTACTTTTCAGTTGAATAAAATAGCATAGAAATCCAAATCATTATTTTCATGCAACAAATTCATTCAATATAAGTATATTGTGTAGGTTAAATTGCATTAAAATAATGATACAGTTTTCTATACTATTTTATTCAACCTAACACTCAGTTATATAATAATAATAAATATCTATTAATTTATATTTTATTTATGTAAACATACATTGCTATATATTATGCTATATATTATCATATATTAAATCTCACGTTAGTATAAAAAATAGAAAAGAGTACAAAAAGATGAGCATTGATATAAAATGTCCTGAAGTTCAAACTTTTATCTAATTGCAACCTCACGACAAAACAAAACAAACAATAATTCGTCTCTGCAATTATCCATTATTTTGTTATCTACTGATAAAGAAAAACAAACAAGATTATTCTCACTGAGAAAGTTATGCCATAAGAACATGTCTGTGACGTATTTGGACATGTCTGTGACGTGTCTGTGACGTATTTGGACATGTATGTGACGTGTATCTAACTTATTTGGACATGTCTGTAACATATTTGGACATGTCTGTGACGTGTATGTAACGTATTTGAACATGTCTGTAACGTATTTGGGCATGTCTGTAACGTATTTGGACATGTCTGTAACGTGTTTGTAACGTATTTGGGCATGTCTGTAACGTGTCTGTACTTTGTTTGTAACATGACCATAACGTGTCTGTCACATGTCTGTAACGTATCGTTATATAACGTGCCTGTAACGGGTTTGTAACGTGTCTGTAACGTATTTGTAACGTATCTGTAACGTGTTTATAACATTTCTGCATAACAGTATAAGGACTGTCGCACTTCATCATAAATCATTTAAATATCTTCCAATAAAAATATTATAAATATCATGATGACCAGAAATTTCGGTCTCGGATTTATAAATAGCTTCTCACCATAAATGGCTGATATGTAGTTTGTTGTATCCGCTAGTTTGTTGAACTGCACATTTCATGATTGTGTAATGACCTGGCAGGGAGTTTCGGGGGCGGTACGCCCCTTATACATCTAACTGATAACTTTTATTTAAACCTCAGACCGAATTTTCCTTTCAAATCTCATGCTTTCAATATATACACTACACATTTTGGTATTTATAATTTCTATTTTTTCTATTATTATTCTTTAATAAAATCATTATAAAACGAAACACATTTTTCTGAGACCGAATTTTCCTAGAACCGAATATCATACACTGAAACGAAATTTATAGTTTATTATCGCAATTTACATCATCGGTAACAGTATAGGATTTCTCTGACGAAAAACGATAGCCCAACTATCGGTGTTTTAATATTATATATTGCGTGTGGATACTCGTAGAATCATTTATCGTTAGATAAATTAACATAGTTTTGAATCGAAAACTGACGATTAAATTATTTTTCCATAACAAAAAGAGGTATTAGTACCACCATTTGATATTAAAATATTTACTAATTTCAACCTACAGTCACTTTCTTTTATTTAGCAAATGCCAAAGTGTCAGTAACGACTGTCTGTGTGTCAGTCTACCTGACAGATGTGGTTATCTGGTGGTTTACTAAGATATCTGTCAGGATAACTTACTACACATTTCTCTACTATTAACTCTTTTCTTAGAACCAACTATTTATTCTCTTCATTGCATGAAATATAATAAAATTATTAACAGTAAGCAGTCAAATTGACTTTTTTTTTACTTTTCAAAGATTTTTATCTCATAAATTATTATTGGTAGATACTTGAATTTTTAACGATAAAATAATAAAATTATTTATTTTAATTTTAATTGGCATCCATGATACCTTCAGGTATCATGGATACCAAAATAAAAAAGATATTTTTTCGTTTAAAATTCGAGTATCTTCCAATCAATATTAATTTATTAGATAAAAATGTTTGAAAAGTAAAAAAAGACAGTCAATTTGACTGTTTGGTAGTTCTAGAGTTACAAGTCTCTAAAAAACACTAAAAATCACATTTTGAAACGTTTTCTCTTTAGTTTCATTTTCCCTCCTGTAAGTCTAATGAGTCACCATAAAGTCATCACACGGACACTTGTTACACAAACCAGTTCTCAATTCGCAGCTGCTCTATTGTAATGTCCATAGTATCTTATTGTAATCATTTAAATGTTTTAACTAATAATATTTTAACCGAGGAACTGATGTAAATATAAAAACAGTAGCATTGTTGCTAAGCTAACTTGGTTATAACTAGGGTTGTGACAATGTGCTTATAGAATCATAGATCTTAAAATTTCATAAACAGAACGAAATGAAATGGTATCGAATGCTGGTGTAAAAAACTATTCAATACTCTTTATAATATTTTCAGGATCCACGATTTTAAAAGCTTATTGTCACAACCCTAGTTATAACGAGGAAAAAATATATCTACTTTAATAATTTTAATATATTAGTTGTTTTTCATATAAAAACAGTTACTATTATCATTACTAACAGTTACTATTACCATTACTAACAGTTACTATTACCATTACTAACGGTTACTATTACCATTACTAACAGTTACTATTACCATTACTAACAGTTACTATTACCATTACTAACAGTTACTATTACCATTACTAACGGTTACTATTACCATTACTAACGGTTACTATTACCATTACTAACAGTTACTATTACCATTACTAACGGTTACTATTACCATTACTAACGGTTACTATTACCATTACTAACGGTTACTATTACCATTACTAACAGTTACTATTACCATTACTAACAGTTACAATTACCATTACTAACACTTACTATTACCATTACTAACGGTTACAATTACCATTACTAACGGTTACTATTACCATTACTAACAGTTACAATTACCATTACTAACAGTTACTATTACCATTACTAACAGTTACTATTACCATTACTTACGGTTACTATTACCATTACTAACGGTTACTATTACCATTACTAACAGTTACTATTACCATTACTAACAGTTACTATTACCATTACTAACAGTTACTATTACCATTACTAACGGTTACTATTACCATTACTAACAGTTACTATTACCATTACTAACGGTTACTATTACCATTACTAACAGTTACTATTACCATTACTAACAGTTACTATTACCATTACTAACGGTTACTATTACCATTACTAACAGTTACTATTACCATTACTAACAGCTTCAATTACCATTACTAGCGGTTACTATTACCATTACTAACGGTTACTATTACCATTACTAACGGTTACTATTACCATTACTAACAGCTTCAATTACCATTACTAGCGGTTACTATTACCATTACTAACGGTTACTATTACCATTACTAACGGTTACTATTAGCATTACTAACGGTTACTATCACCATTCCTAGCGGTTACTATTACCTTTCCTACCGTTACCATTATACTTTCACGCTAACAGTTACCGTTACTTTCACGGTAACAGTTACCATTACTTTCACGGTAACAGTTACCATTACTTTCACGGTAGCAGTTACCATTACTTTCACGGTAACAGTTACCGTTACTTTCACGGTAACAGTTACCATTACTTTCACGGTAACAGTTACCATTACTTTCACGGTAACAGTTTCCTGTATTTTCTGTAGCGTCAAAGTAATTGTCAGATCCACAAGTTTATGGCAGGAATGATTCCCGGCTGGAACGGACTCCGGTGGGGGTTTAATGGTCCAGAAAAGCCACAATTTGGGGGGAGTGTTTGGCCGGGGGGGGGGGGGGGAGTGATTTATATCTAGTCCTGAGTCATGTATTTGTCACACTATTGGCTAATATTAATTAATTCATTCATTATCATTTATGAAGTACTAATTCATTCAAACTGTTTCATACACTATAATAATTACATTAATCATTTTTAGCTACAAAATTTATAGAATAGTTTAGAGACTATAGAGTCAAAGCTATATAATTATAAAAAAGAAATTAAAGCAACATTTTTATTAACAGGTACTTTCTTTTCAAATTACGTAAACTCTTTTTTTATTAACAAAAAAAATAATTTTTTTAATTAATAGTTGTTTAATGTCTGCTACGGAACCAACGGCCATATCGCTGACGTCAAATGAACATTAAGCACAAGGGACAGGAAGAAGCAGTCAGAAAGGAAAATGGCTCCATGAACAAAGTCAACAAAGCTCATGGGTGCAGAAAAGCTACTCCGTGAATGCAGTCAAATTATCCCCTCAATCCTATTTCAATATTCAAAGTAAACCCAGTGTATGTACTGACTATCAGAGAAAAGAGTCTCCGTATGATGCTAATTTCACAAATCACACTTTTCTGTTATATTCTAATCTTGCGATTTTTTCGTGGTGTACTCAGACCAATTTTAAAATATCTACAAACATTACAATTAGTAAAGTTTCTTTTGGAAATGCGAAATTAGTAAACTGTAAAAATAATTTCGAGTTCACTTTTCTTTGACTTCTTTTACCAAATCATTAGATTCAGCTGCTAGCCACCATTTTGAGGCACCCCCTTATAATCTCCCCCATTTTGTTACCTTTTCTACCATCCACCCCCCATTGGTGAGACCCCTAATGACACAGGTGTAGCACAGCAAACGGTAACACACCTGTTTCACCTGTCCAAATCACACAGGCACCAAAAACTGACCATTTGTTTGGTAGAAATTCAGATGAAAAACTTTTTAATTTAACACTATAGTCCTAATTGTGGCTTGATCTAGCCTATGGTTATTTACGAATTGACGGTCGGTTCCACATATTCGGTCATATAGGAAAAGACGATAGGTATACTGATTATTTAATTTTAATTGGTATCCATGATACCTGAAGGTATTATGGATACCAATTAAAATTAAAAACAATGATTATATCGTTTTTCCTTATATGTCCTAAAATGTGGAACCGACCGATAATTCGTTACTTCCGAGGTTTGACGTCAGTGAAAAGATAGTTTGGTAATACAGTACAAATTATACAAAAAATAATATAAATATTTGATAATTTGGCTCAATGTTGAAGCTTGAAAAGGAAATATAAAAAATGTAAAAAAATGATTAGAAAATTTAAATATTTTTTTTTACCATTATTTTTTTTCATTTACCCATTTGTTCATCTAAAAATTACCATTTGTTCTATAATACCCATTAAATATTAATTAACACTAATAATAAGTACATAAGAAGACATTCTGCCAAATGATTCTATCCATCCATTGTTATTTTTATTGTTGTTGTTGTTGGGTCAAATGTAGCGTGAAGAACATAGACTTTTATTGTCCCTATATTTGTCACTGTGTCACACAACAATACTGCAAAACTGAACAGTGATCTATGTACAAAAAGATAGGTACAGGCTTTTCAAATACTAAAATAATTTTTTTTAAACTGTAAGCTTTACATTTTGTAATTGAAAAAAAATTACAATTAAAAATTATGCATGTAATAAAATTATGACAATTACCATGCGTATTGTATTTCAATAAGGTATCAGTACCTGCATTACTGTAATAATAATAGTATATAATTTCAATTAATATATAATGTAATTAAAAATAAATGTGAAATAATATCTACAAAAAAAAAATTAAAGAAATAAATTTTATTTTTAAAGGAACAATACATTTAATTGAACAAATATCACAGTACCTATTGTTATGCAAATAATATAATAATTACAATTGTACCTAAGATAAAAAATCTTTATTAAGTACAGTAACAATTATCAGATGTGAATAAATTTAACATCTGATGAAAATTTCAATAAGTTATTGTTAAAAATACGCATCAAAACATTACAATAAATTCACCGTGGAGAAAAAAACTAAAAAAAAAAACCTAGTTATTTTATACGGTATCCATGATACCAATTAAAATACTATTCTTATAGTTTTCTATTCACATTGACTTTATTTAAAAAAAAAACGGATAAATTATAATTTTTAGTTCATTCCACAAATTTTTTTTCACTTTTTTAATGCAAATTTCCATGGCAACTGCTACTTTACTCTATGCACACACATAGGTAGACTCTACACACTCTAGTGTGTAATTAGTAGTGTGCGTCACAGTGACTGGTATTACACAAAGAACAACTCAGAGAGAATGTGAAGGAAGCAAACCGCGACTGTAGGCCTACAGCCGGAACTGCCAAAAGAATTAAAGGGAAAAATTATCATATTTACATTTCCTTTCTAGAAAATAAATGAGTAAAATCAAACTGTTAGAAAATATATATAAAATATTAAAAAGAATCCTTAGTTATACCAAGAAAAAAACAATTAAAATGAAGTTAAAGTAAACGTTCTTTCTAAATTTTAAATATTTAATAAATTGAAATCTACATGCCAGATTATCTCTCAAAGTGTACCATTTACGGTACATCAGTCAGTGAGGGGTTATCTCTCATTTACAATCACCCACACAATTTCGTACAAGTACGTCAATGGAAAATAATAACAAGTGACGCTGTCTCTTCTTTCAGATTTTGAGAATAAGTGACTCTTTTATTCCCTTACCCTCTAAGGGTAAAATTTACCCATTAGAGGGTAAAAGGAGTTCAGTACGTCATACCCACAGAGAAAACTGTTTCCGCTAATTAGTTTGTGATTTGTCAGACTAGGCACTAACATTAACAACTGTAGGTAAATTCAACCAACAGTAACTACATTGTATTTGGAGGAGATGGAAATTGTGAATAGTTATATATTTATTTCCTATCTTACTTTTAATAAAACTTATCTTCGTGAATTTAATATTAAATTATTTTCTATTATTTTTCATTAAAATTTTTCAGTTTAATTAGCACGGTAACTATATGGTACACAGAAGGTGAAACAGTGTCCATACATACTGCTAATAGCGACTGTGCCGTCAAAATGACACCAATGGTACATTCAATTAAAGGAAATAATTAATACATCATTTTGAAAACTTATACCAGCATTTTATCATTTATATCATCTATTAGAAGAAGAAGATTGTTTAAACAATGAATTGATATTTGATGTAATGAACAACTCTCTCGTCAATAAAGTTGCAACATACAACACAGCTTCAAATTAAAGAATGTATATAAGAATGACATCAAAATGTTATTGGTGATAAAGCTAGAGGGGCCCCAAGGGTGCAACCATGCGAGTCCTATAACCCAAACGGTGACAGATTTAGCTATGTAGGAAGGAGAAACAACGTACAACGGAAGATGATTTGGTTGTCAGCTAAAGTGAATTATTTTTACTATAATCTTTTTTTATATTTGACCTACCACCAGTCGGTGACAAGCTCATGGTTGCAGAAAAGCTCCTCCTTGAAAACAGTCTCTCCAAATAGTGAAATTTTAACGTCAAAGTCGAGAGTAGAATTAGGTACCTTTTACCAACCATAGTTAGAATGTTAACTTTACCACTATTACTAACTGTACAATATTTTTTAAGTTGGTTTGTCAATTAGAGTGACAATACGAATTATAGTAACAGATTGTACCTACTAGGGGCTAATTATTCCAGCCAATAGGAAGTGGACAAATTTGCTCAGTGGTCACGTGACTGTGACGTCATAGGCAAAGGGGAGAGTTTCAATTGATGTGAGTTTTAGCATTAGATTAATAGCACAAATATTGAAAAAAATGGGTGAGAAAAATTATGAGATTCTGTGAGACACTAACTTTTTACTCAAATACTCAAATCATGGTTCATAACATTCAGTATGCAAGTTTCAAAATGATTAAAGCTATTGAAACTCATGTTAACTGATCGTCAACGTGATCCTCAAATAAAATAATAAGGTATTTTTGACCGGAACCCTAAATCCATTTCAATTCGGAATATGCTCTTAATCTGCGCGGTCGAAGATTTTCTTAGTTCGTATGATTAGATTCTTCGTATTAGAAACTATAATTACGCTTAAAAATCAAATAGGTATGCTTGGAATTAAATCTACAAATAGGAAATTAAAACTAGAGCTTAATATGTACTGTGAGCTTTATCAGAATAACATTTTAATGTTTTTTAACGTTTAAAAAAAGCTTTAAATTTTTGTTTTCACCCTCACTTCCCTCACCCTCCTCATTACCATCCCTCTTTTCACCCACACTAAATGTGCCTGTCATCAGATGGTCATATTTTATTGTAGCCTCCCTCTCGAGACGAGACTGCTTCCTTCCGCACTGCATTATACGACACAGCAACACACTACGCCATCTACCGGCAGTATCTAAAGTCTCATACGACACAGCAACTCACTACGCCATCTACCGGCAGTATCTAAAGTTTCATACGACACAGCAACACCTACGCCATCTACCGGCAGTATCTAAAGTCTCATGCGACACAGCAACACAGTATGCCATCTACCGGCAGTATCTAAAGTCTCATGCGACACAGCAACACACTACGCCATCTACCGGCAGTATCTAAAGTCTCATACGACACAGCAACTCACTACGCCATCTACCGGCAGTATCTAAAGTTTCATACGACACAGCAACTCACTACGCCATCTACCGGCAGTATCTAAAGTCTCATACGACACAGCAACACACTACGCCATCTACCGGCAGTATCTAAAATCTCATACGACACAGCAACACACTACGCCATCTACCGGCAGTATCTAAAGTTTCATACGACACAGCAACACACTACGCCATCTACCGGCAGTATCTGAAGTTTCATACGACACAGCAACTCACTACGCCATCTACCGGCAGTATCTAAAGTCTCATGCGACACAGCAACACACTACGCCATCTACCGGCAGTATCCTGAATATTTCTGCCGTAACTGTTTCAAATATATCTTTTTTGGCATAGCGGCATACATTTGAGTTCGTGGCAACAAATAGTGGTTTCTATGCCATGCCTAATATGTCCGTTGATGGATGACTGATGGTTGTAGCGGCGATAAACCATCTGGAGATGTTTTATACTCACTGACTCCCTATCATCAATTATCACATTGGTGAACTCGACTGAAATTTATTGCCAGGGTAGTTTATGCATTAGATAACATTTAGAGATTTAAACTTGTGAGATTTGAATATTGTTACCAAGAGATTTTTACTCAAGTTAAACTTTAGTGAGGTAAAACTTTCTACGAATAGCTATTATTGAATACCAATTGAATTAATGGTGGAATGAAGAATATTTAAAATAATTTAACATTATTTTATCAAAATAGTCAGCTACATTTATACAAATTAACTATTATCCTTATGAATATGGATAAATATTATCCAACTACATTCATCACCAGATTAACACTTTATTCACTTCGCTCCTTCCTCCACTTCCACCTCCACATTTCTCTTCCACCACCAGCATAATAGTTCCTCCTCTTTCACCTCCTCACTCCCCCCTCATCCCCCTCCACATCTCCTCTCTTCCACCTCCACATTCCCTATCTTCCACCTCCACATCGCCTTTCCTCCACATTATCTCTCTTCCCCCTCCACATCCCTCTTCCACCGGATGTTCTCTCTAACACATCACCAATAATTATGCAAATCACAATGCCTCAAATTACCACCTAAACCTGCACCTCTTGATAAACTGCAATGCAGTTACAGGGTCTTTTGCAGTTATAATGCAGTTACAGGGTCTTTTGCAGTTACATTGCAGTTACAATGCAGTTACAGGGTCTTTTGCAGTTACATTGCAATTATAATGCAGTTACAGGGACTTTTGCAGTTACATTGCAGTTATAATGCAGTTACAGGGTCTTTTGCAGTTACATTGCAGTTACAATACAGTTACAAGAGTTTTTGCAGTAACAATGGAGTTACAGGGTCAATGCAGTTACAATGCAGTTACACTACAGTTACAATACAGTTACAATACAGTTACAATGCAGTTACAATGCAGTTACAATGCAGTTACAATATAGTTTCAATACAGTTACAATACAGTTACAATGCAGTTACAATGCAGTTACAATACAGTTACAATTCAGTTACAATACAGATACAATACAGTTGCAATGCAGTTACAATGCAGTTACAATTCA
Organism: Caprella mutica; assembly: GCA_947561585.1. NCBI lineage: Eukaryota > Metazoa > Arthropoda > Malacostraca > Amphipoda > Caprellidae > Caprella > Caprella mutica. Next base: position 276,293 of record CANNZV010001898.1, read on the forward strand.
GTTACAATGCAGTTACAATACAGTTACAATACAGTTACAATGCAGTTACAATACAGTTACAATACAGTTACAATGCAGTTACAATGCAGTTACAATACAGTTACAATACAGTTACAATACAGTTACAATGCAGTTACAATGCAGTTACAATACAGTTACAATACAGTTACAATACAGTTACAATACAGTTACAATGCAGTTACAATACAGTTACAATGCAGTTACATTGCAGTTACAATGCAGTTACAATGCAGTTACAATACAGTTACAATACAGTTACAATACAGTTACAATGCAGTTACAATGCAGTTACAATACAGTTATAATACAGTTACAATAAAGTTACAATACAGTTACAATTCAGTTACAATGCATTTACAATACAGTTACAATACAGTTACAATGTAGTTACAATGCAGTTACAATGCAGTTACAATGCAGTTACAATACAGTTACAATACAGTTACAATAAAGTTGCAATGCAGTTACAATACAGTTACAATGCAGTTACAATGCAGTTACAATACAGTTACAATACAGTTACAATACAGTTACAATGCAGTTACAATACAGTTACAATACAGTTACAATACAGTTACAATACAGTTACAATGCAGTTGCAATGCAGTTACAATGCAGTTACAATGCAGTTACAATACAGTTACAATACAGTTACAATACAGTTACAATACAGTTACAATGCAGTTACAATGCAGTTACAATACAGTTACAATACAGTTACAATGCAGTTACATTGCAGTTACAATGCAGTTACATTGCAGTTACAATACAGTTACAATACAGTTACAATGCAGTTACAATACAGTTACAATGCAGTTACATTGCAGTTACAATGCAGTTACAACGCAGTTACAATGCAGTTACATTGCAGATACATTGCAGTTACAATTCAGTTACATTGCAGTTACAATACAGTTACAATACAGTTACAATGCAGTTACAATACAGTTACAATGCAGTTACATTGCAGTTACAATGCAGTTATAATGCAGTTACAATGCAGTTACAATGCAGTTACATTGCAGTTACATTGCAGTTACAATGCAGTTACAATGCAGTTATCGGGTCAATGCAGTTACAATGTAGTTACAGGGTCAATGTAGTTACAATGCAGTTATCGGGTCAATGCAGTTACAATGCAGTTACATTGCAGTTACATTGCAGATACATTGCAGTTACAATTCAGTTACATTGCAGTTACAATACAGTTACAATACAGTTACAATGCAGTTACAATACAGTTACAATGCAGTTACATTGCAGTTACAATGCAGTTATAATGCAGTTACAATGCAGTTACAATGCAGTTACATTGCAGTTACATTGCAGTTACAATGCAGTTACAATGCAGTTATCGGGTCAATGCAGTTACAATGTAGTTACAGGGTCAATGTAGTTACAATGCAGTTATCGGGTCAATGCAGTTACAATGCAGTTACATTGCAGTTACAATTCAGTTACATTGCAGTTACAATGCAGTTGCAATGCAGTTATCGGGTCAATGCAGTTACAATGTAGTTAGAGGGTCAATGTAGTTACAATGCAGTTACAGCGTCTTTTCCCCATCACCGTCACCACTCTGCCGCACGAACAGTGCGGTTCTAATTGGAGGATATCGCGCGGAAAATAAATCGCTCATATTTCCTGATGTGAGGGAAAATAAGAATATTTATTAGTAGCAGATTTTTTAGGCTGTCACGATTTGTAGAACTGGAAAAATGGTAATAATGAATGGTGGTAAAATTCGAAAGTTCAAAACCTACGCAAGGAATTATTTAAATGATTCTATAGATTTATTTATCGGTAACGTTATTACGATCGGTATTTGAGTTCTTACCCTAATTAGTATACAATAGAAATATGTATGCAAATATACGCAAAATGCAACAGAAGTTAAATACAATAGCATACAATAATTGGGTAATGTTGAAGTGAAAAAAACATCTTCTTTAACCAGTAAATTATGCACTTTAAATTCTTTTGACAATAACTAGATTATCTTTTTTTTCCTTCGCTAGATCACGCTTTAGAGGGAAATCAGCCTTTTTCTCTTGTTATTCTCGCTAAGTCTCGCTTGCTTAACGTAATAACGACATCACTTATCGCTATCTCCTTTTTCAAACACAAAATAAACAATCTAAAAATTTGAATTCTTTAACTCTAGATTAGCTTTCTTCACGCATCAGCCAGTTCTACCCGCGCAGTCGAGACCACCCTCTAGCTGCGTCAGTTCAATCACAAGCGCAGTCACTAGATGGCGCTATCCAGTCAATCAGAGATAAGATGCATTCCTAGCTATCGCAGTCACTAGCTGTCAGCACACTCTATGTACTTCAAAGATCTATGTATTTATGTACCCTCAGGTAAAAAACACAATGCGAGGGTAGATAGGAGCTAATTGCTACAACATGAGGGTACGCTACTTCACACTGTTATTTATGGGGTTGTGGCAATATGCTTTGAAAATTATAAATACTGAAAATATTATATACGGAGATAATTTTCCCGAAAAGTTTTATGAACTTGTACAAGGGCTTCAAATTTAATATTTTCAAATTTTGGCTAACTATTTTTGTATAATTTAATGGTGGAAAGTTTGTAATTTTTTTTTCCAATAGAAACCAATAATTTAAAAATTAAACAGTATTGAATCGTTCTACTCTAGTGGTTTACAGTATTCAATACCATTTCATATTATTTCGTCTATGATACTCATAAGATCTATGATTTAAAAATCATATCGTCCCAACCCTATTTATCACCTCCGTGACGTGTCTATGAATTCAAAGTTAAAAAGAGTGACGAAATAAGAATCTCTTAGATGGAGAATTCGATTTGATAGCTTTAAGACTATTTCCCACCCACTTTTAAAATCTCCGTGTGAAGCCTTACAAATATTCACTTATATAATATTATTCGTCATTGGATATTGAGTGGGAGAAAAAGTTACATAAGATCAAGTAAAAACTATAAAATGCAATACCATTAAAAGAACTACGATAACTCGATTACATAAAGCAGAGTCCTGTTATATGATCACAAAATTCAATCAAAAGCAGGAGACAAAACATAAATTTCTTAATGAAGTTTACGTGAACTCAAAGAGATTTTCCGAAATAAAATATGTATGGAATTTTCAATCAATTGAACGTTAACAAATATATTTCTCTGAACTATAATTATTTAGTTATTATGGATGCAGTATTATTTGAATTGTTGTTAGTACTGTATTCAATCTAAAAAAACGTATCCACTTTACCACAACCAGTATCCACTCTACCACAAACCGTATCCACTCTGCCACAAACCGTATCCACTCTGCCATAATCCGTATCCACTCTGCCACAATCCGTATCCACTCCACCACAACCCGTATCCACTCTACCACAACCCGTATCCACTCTACCACAAACCGTATCCACTCTACCACAATCCGTATCCACTCTACCACAATCCGTATCCACTCTACCACAACCCGTATCCACTCTACCACAACCCGTATCCACTCTACCACAACCAGTATCCACTCCACCACAAACCGTATCCACTCTACCACAAACCGTATCAACTCCACCACAAACCGTATCCACTCTACCACAACCCGTATCCACTCATCAACAACCAGTATCCACTCTACCACAAACCGTATCCACACTACCACAGGCACTCTCTGTCTCCATGTAATAATAGCAATTACATTCGTTTTTATTGCACGAATAAAGTGAAATCAAAGATATAATTAAACACCGTAAATAAGCCCAATGCTAGCGTTAGAGGTTGTAGTGGTTAGTGTAACAGAGTGACTCTATCACTGTTTCTACAAATGGTGACATGTTGCATCAATGAGCTCCTTGTTAGCGCATATAGTGTCTAGATTTAGAAAAATAGTCATTTCTATTATATTGAGTAATGGTAGCTGATGGTGTTGTGGAGAGCTGGTGAGGGTACAGACATAGTGAAGAGGTAAACTAAATAATTAGAGAGGGGACATGAGTTGTCACACTCTCTACACTCACTCTCACACTCACTCTCCCGTACATCTCACTTGTTTTGATCTCACACCTGATATACATCTGTTATGACGTCACAGGCAAACCCATTGAGCTTTTTTTTACCAATGAAAGCTTTACTTTGTTTCTTTTTTTTCCGAGTCTCAATGTTGGTCGTAATTAGTGCCTCTAATTTCACGCACGTCATCTCATTTTGATTCTAAATGAATTTATTTATTGTAATAATTTATTCTGTTCAGAGTGTTCTTTATGTGATGAATGGCAACTTAGTTATATTGCTCCCCATTACTAAAACAATATTTGTTATATTTGTATCAAAATGTGCAGTTGTTATGATTCCTCTTGTATCAGTTGCTTTTATTCTTTAAACAAACAATTAAACAATTTATTCAAGAATACAAACAAAATCAGAAGGATACAAAATAACTATTATTTATTCTAGGACCTATCAAGCTCAAGAAGGCTTTAAGGGTTACCTGTATAAAATAATTACCTATTGAACAGAGGTAACATCTTCACCAAATCATTCACCAAAAGTCTTAAAACACATCAGAGATTGCAATAAAGAATAATATAAAAAAATATAATAACTATATAATTCATTTTTACTTAAGTTTACTTAAAAAAAGATTTAGTTAAAATAGTTCAAGATGGTAGTTACGTTACAGTGTAGGTTCTAATACCCCTAGCAGTTACAGTGTAGGTTCTAATACCCCTAGCAGTTACAGTGTAGGTTCTAATACCCCTAGCAGTTACAGTGTAGGTTCTAATACCCCTAGCAGTTACAGTGTAAGTTCTAATACCCATAGCAGTTACAGTGTAGGTTCTAATACCCCTAGCAGTTACAGTGTAGGTTCTATTACCCCTAGCAGTTACAGTGTAGGTTCTAATACCCCTAGCAGTTACAGTGTAGGCTCTAATACCCCTAGCAGTTACAGTGTAGGTTCTAATACCCCTAGTAGTTACAGTGTAGGTTCTAATACCCCTAGCAGTTACAGTGTAGGTTCTAATACCCTAGCAGTTACAGTGTAGGTTCTAATACCCTAGCAGTTACAGTGTAGGTTCTAATACCCAAAGCATCAATTACTAGCGCTAGAAAAGCCTCACTTTCGGTGTTGCTCACAGATGTCGCTGTGAAGCAACAAAGGTTCTCTTTATTTCACAAACTTCTTGCCAACGAATAAAACTGTCCGGTAAATAAATGAACTTTCTTTGGTTTAATTAGTTGATATTAAATATACTCACATGTGGGTAGATGTGACATTAGGAGAGTTAGTTAATTTAGATGATATTATGGACTATAAGAACTGATGTGGCCATTTCATTAATTCACTCATAGTACAATATCTTTATTGCTTTTTTTCACTAATATTTTAATATGTAATATTAAAAACAGATATCTATTTTATTATTATTAATTTCTTTGGTTGTTTAAAAAATCATATTGATTATTGCTAATAAAGTATAAAATGAAGACATTAGTTTCAAGCGATAAATTCGCAGTGTCCATAAGGCCACTTATTAGGACCATTAGCATTGTTTTCTGCCCAATTTCACCCTTAGGACACAGAGTGGCAATTTGTCACAACAACCATTGTACCAAACATCGTTTGTAGTTAACCACCCGATAAAACGATAGGGGATTAAAATGATTATTATATGTGTTATACAGCGAGAAAAAGAATGAACAAATATTAGTGGAACAAGAAGGAAATATAATTAACAATGTATCAGTGATACACTCTCACTCTGACTGTATCAGTGATAAACTCTCACTCTAACTGTATCACTGATACACTCTCACTCTAACTGTATCACTGATACACTCTCACTCTAACTGTATCACTGATACACTCTCACCCTAACTGTATAACTGATACCTACACACTCTAACTGTATCACTGATACACTCCCACTCTTACTGTATCACTGATACACTCTCAGTCTAACTGTATCACTGATACACTCTCAGTCTAACTGTATCACTGATACACTCCCACAGTCTCAGCTGTTCTCATGGCTGATCAGTTCGCTAATCAAATCATCACCATGACATCACAGTCACAGCTCTCTAATCACTGCTCACTAAAAAGGGAACAACCCAATAATAACAACGAAAGCAATAACAGCAATAACAATAGATGCATCAATGTATCTTTCGGCAAGAAACCGATGTCACGTCTTCTAGTACCCCCATCTTTCTATTGGTAATTTGGTGATATCTCAGGGCAGTTAAAGTAAGCGCAGCAGAGAGCAGACCTATGGTAGGCCTACCGAAACACTGCGCCTATTTCTAACTGAGATGTACACTACTTCAGTTAGGGTAACTCAAGAGTAGTTGAGTAGTTGTAAGAGAGTAGTTGTAAGAGAGTAACAGTGGCTTGGTGAGGTAGAGTATTCCTTTTTCTGTTTTAGACTGTTGGAAAAAAGGAGAAACTGAAACGGACACATACATAAGGGGGGGGGGGGTGAGAAGGAGAGAAGAGGCGAAGGATAGGAGAAGAGGAGTAAGGAAGTAAAAGAGGAGAAAAGAGGAAATGAGATACGAGGTAAGGATAAGGGTAATAATTTATAATTAACAAAACCCAATACGAATAAAGGAAATAGAAAATGCAAATTAAATATTAATGGTAAGAGGTAATGCAAAGTAACATGTTAGTCCCTGGGTAGGTACAGACCCTATGACTAACAGTCTTACGCTTTTTGACGCTATTTTATGGAAAGGTTGTAACAAGACGTTATTGTTCGGCAGTAACGCGATTTGGGGATCAATAATTACTTACAGACCATTGGACAGAGAACTGGTCACTGTAACACTCACTGTAACACTCACTGTAACACTCATTGTAACACTCACTGTAACACTCACTGTAACACTCACTGTAACACTCACTGTAACACTCACTGTAACTCCACACTACATGCCCATTACCAAATAAATGCCCTCAGTTCAAAGCAGTTAAATGTTTTAATTTTTTTCTATTTCAGTCACTAATAATGCTCTAGAAATACCGAAACAGAAACTTACAGTTTTAGGACAGAATTCACGCACTATATTCATGGAAATTGATATATTTTCACTGGCTCCAGTTGCTAAATTATTGTGACATACTATAGTAACTATACTATAGTAAGAAACTCCCGCGCGAAAACCCGACCCATCCAATGACGCATTTGTTGTTTTCTCAAATATCTATAAATTTAGGTAGGTTTTTCACGCGGGAGTGTCTTAAATTATATTCGACAAAAGTGGTAGGTTCGTCGTTTGATAAGTTCGTCTCTTCGTTTACTGGGAATATCAAAATATGTCCGGTACTCCACTTGTTCAGTACTCATACAGTTCTATAATCGTCTTGCTTGATACTCATCCTGTCCGGTACTCATCCTGTCCGGTACTCATCCTGTCCGGTACTCATCCTGTTTAGTACTCGTCCTGTTCAGTACTCGTCCTGTTCGGTACTCATCCTGTTTGGTACTCATCCTGTTCGGTACTCATCCTGTTTGGTACTCATCCTGTTCGGCACTCGTTCTGTTCAGTACTCATCCTTTCTGGTACTCATCCTGTTCGGTACTCATCCTGTCCGGTACTCATCCTGTTCGGCACTCTTTTATCCTGTACTCGTTCTGTTCGGTACTCATCCTGTTTGGTACTCGTCCTGTTCTGTACTCGTCCTGTTCGGCACTCGTCCTGTTCGGCACTCGACCTGTTCGGTACTCGTTTTGTTCGGTACTTGTCCTGTTCGGCACTCGACCTGTTCGGTACTCATTTTGTTCGGTACTTGTCCTGTTTGGTTCTCCTTCTGTTAGGTACTCGTTCTGTTCGGTACTCGTCCTGTTCGGTACTCATTCTATTTGGTACTCGTTCTGTTCGGTACTCGTCCTGTTCAGTACTCATCCTGTTTGGTACTCATCCTGTTTGGTACTCATCCTGTTTGGTACTCATCCTGTTTGGTACTCGTCCTGTTCTCCAAAGAATGATTCCTGTTATAGACTAACAGTACGATTCCTGTTTTTCTCTCTCTGTGTAATTCCAGAGAGTGTGACGAAACAAATTCCTATCTAGGAATTATTGCCTCAAGGAATGCACCACAGGACAACATCTTATTGGGGGGACAACTGGAAAATAATTGGTACTGAAGTACATACACCTATTAAACGGTAGAGCTACCTATTAATGAATTTAACTATTTAATGCATTTAACTATTAAATGCATTTAACTATTAAATGCATTTAACTATTAAATGCATTTAACTATTAAATGCATTTAACTATTAAATGCATTTAACTATTAAATGCATTTAACTATTTAATGCATTTAACTATTTAATGCATTTAACTATTAAATGCATTT
>CANNZV010001899.1:0-123964 GCA_947561585.1 Caprella mutica
AGAAATAAACTGCAAAAGTGTAGGACTAATGGAGTGTCGCACCAATGAATAGTAACCGTTTACAATAGGTAAAGCGTAACACAAAATGGCAGCTCCTATTGCGTACTCCTTATTAAAATTTATACTATAAATTATCGCCTTACAGGTTCCAATGATTCAATATGGTAATTTCCACACCTAGACTTTTAAACTTACAACTTCTTGAATCATATATTCAAACCATAAAAATTAGTTTGTATTTCATTTGCAGTCACTTGTACTATTTGATTAACTAAAAGCATATTTTGAGAATATTCTTTATTTAAAAAAAATATGCTTTATTGCTAAAAAGCATAAAAAATAATTCTTTAATCCAAAAGAATATTGTCACAACCCTAGTTATAAGTAAGGCTATGACATTGGAGCTTTTATACGTAAAGTGTTCTAGCGCTCTTAATGCTCCAAAATACTCCTATTGCGTACATAGATTGAGCAATATCAAATAACCGTACAATTCTTTCTAGGTGGACAACTGTACCTTTAAGTGTATTTAATGGTTCATAAAGCTTAAACTTGAATGATAGAACTTCCCAGTAGACAATGCGTCATCGAAATGACATCATCTGGATACAAGGCTTTTCTCGGAATGAATTCGAAAATAGAGCTAGAATCCGCTATCTGACATCGTTTTGGCTTCGATTCGAAGATGCCGTTCACCACTAGAGTGCATCGACAATACGTGTATTTCGAGATGAAAGGTCACAAATTATGCGTCGAATAGACGTTAATAAAAAGAAGCAAATCTTTGCTACTACCATTAGGAATCTGTATCAAACTGACGCCTGATTATATATTTAATATGCTTCGAAACGATATCGAATAAGCAAATAAATTAAAATTGAATCTTTTACTTCATTGCATATAATATAATTAGGTTAAGTACAAATCAATTTAATTAATGTTATATACAAATTAAATGGGAAGAAATGAAGTGATGTGTCCGGGTATCGAACCTGTATCCAGATATCCTGCGGTCACGTTTAGGATATCCTTGGCACTGTGCCACCGTAGATGCATTTTGCCAAAAAAAATTTATATTAAACGACTTGGAGATATTTTTAAGTGAATAGACAAACAGCGCTTTTTATAACCAAATCACAACTTATTCTTATTACAAATTTTCATAATAAGATGGTCCAATTTTTATAAAATTGTAACTCCTTGAAAATTTCATTCTCTATGAGTTCAAATTAAAGAAAATGTTTTGAGGCCAAGACTTAGGTAAATGAAGATGAAAGCTCTGTGATGAAATTTCTATGAATTAATTAAAATTTGACCATAGATTAACTCTCACTCAGGTGAGTAATTAGTTCACTCGAGTAATGGAGGATCTGAGTTATGAAATGCACCGCGGAGTTATGAAGTATTTTCAAATTTGTTTCAATTATAGAAAACTATATACGTCATGAATTTCGTCCTAGTTCTCACTCAAAGACCGTAATTTTCTACAAGATTTCAATCATAGAAAAGAATCAGTGTCCCTGAGCTATGAAGAAACAAAAATTTAATAACTCAGGAGTTTCACTGTATTTTTATAAGACTAAAACAGACCACAGAAAATATGAGACTCATAACAGCTTTTCTATATGATTGCTCTAGGATTAAAACATTCAGCAGTATTTTATTGTTTAATTCAGATTTCCAGAAAGTATTAAATTCTGCCAAAGAAGAAAAGGCAATTTACAAAAGATTCACAAAAATAACACCATGATATAAATTACACTAAAACAATATAGGACACTGACAACAGAAAATCATAACTTAACATCTTGGTGTCATTCGCCTATAAACAATATCAAATCGCTGAACAAAAACTTAAGTTACAGACACAACGCGGAGCTGTTCTGACATAACTTATAACTACGTACTAAATGTGTGAAACTGACTGATATTTTAAAAGTGTAAAAGAGAAGCTCCAACTAGGTTATGCAGCTATTGAATACATGTTTATAAAAATTAACATTGAAATATTTATTGAAGTGATAAACTTTTTATTAAAGGTATATTTATTGCAATAATAATAAGTAATAACTAAAGGAATTACAACTCTACACAAAACTAAGCACAACTTATTGAATAATATATTCTGCTGTATTCCAATACAGCACACTATAACTTTTTTCACGCATCGAATACACATCGTTTTTATATCTAAATTTATGCATCGTTTTCATAGAAAAATATCTATATCGATTTCGTTACTAATTTTCGATGTATTAAATTATATATTGATTCGACATCTAAAAGTGAAGGTGATTTATGATGTCGATTACAGGGTTTTTTCATGTATGGATTCAATTAAAATTAATTAATAAATTTAGATATCCTCTGCCCAAGCTTTGAATTCGACATAAGAAGATATCGAATCGATAGTCCGTTGTTTATATTATGGTTATTTCACATAGCTATCTGCCAGTGAATGCCAAGAATGTTTATTTAGGTAGCCTTATTAATTTATACATTTCTTTCCTCATCCTTTATATTAACAATAATTGAAACTAAAAATAGATTAAAATGCTAATTTGATATTGATAGAGAAAGAGCTTCAGTGTAATACCTGGATATGTGTTTGTGTACTATTGCCTAGGTCAGGGGTGGGCAATTGCAGCACTCAGTGCTATTTTGGCCCTCAGAGCGGCACTCGTGCCCACCAGGGAAAAAGTGGTTTGTTTTATTCCAAAGAAAATTTAGAATTTTTAGCCCTGACTGCTCTATAAATTGAAAGGATAATATAGAAGAGGATGATCAACTAATTGAAGAACAGTATATTAGTAATGACTTTGATAGTCAATTTTATCCGTTAATAAGGTATTTTTTGTTTGTTGTTACAATAGTGCCGGTTTTTAATTCATTTACCTCTGTCTCTTTTTATCTAGAACAGTTAATTTTATATCAATTATACGCTTGTCTTGGGATATTCAAACATTGTGGTAAAAATTTATGCAATCATTTTTAATTCCCTTTTTTAATAAGTTAGGCAGCCATAGTAATTTATCCTGTGAATTTATGAGTTACTTATGCAAGATAGCTTATTTTTGTTTTTATTGTGAATTATTATATATCATTTATTAATTCTTTTTAATCCAAATGATAAATCTACTACCAATATTTATTCACAAAATATGTACCGTTGTACATGTACTATCGCGGAAAAGTGTATCCGTCAGCTTTTGTAGTATGCTATTTTAGCAGTTTTGACCTTTCTTATTTCTTGCATGTGGCATTTTAGAGAGTATTCCTCCGCGTTCAAAAATCCCCCAATAAGGAGGAGCCTATTGCTGGGGTAAAATGCTAGGGTAATTGGGTGAAATGGGGGATTAGATATGTGTATCTAGAGGAGGGACGAGGGGGGGGGGTGATTTATATAGATTTCTGACAAGTGAATAGATATTATTTTTGTATTATTTAAATTAAAGTATAAACATATAGTTTCATTTGTATAATCCATGCAATGTTCATTTTGTAATGAATACATGTATTTTTTTATAATTTGAAATGCATATTTATAATTTTGAAATTTTCCATTCAATTAACCTTGGTATATATTTCGTACTATTTACACTTGTATGTTTTTATGTAATTTACTTTTGACCAATTGTCGTTCTAATATTGAAACTAATGAGTAATAACTATTCGAATTTGAGGTTAAAGTAGATTTCTAGCTTTAGCTTTATCATATCTCATTAATTCCAAAAATATTATTTATGACAACCATTCGCTCAAGAACATTAAACTAATCCTCTTCAGATATGATTTTAAATAACTTCGCTTCTTTTACACCTTTAAATTATTTGTTCTCCTTTAGGCTATATTATTAAAACTATAATACACGTTTTCAACTTTGTGGTAAATGTCTATAGTTTTACTTTTAGTTTTGTCAAATCTTATTCCACGAATATTTTATATTATAATCATTCACACAAGAATTCATTTAATCGTCTAAAGATATGATTTTTAATAGCTTCGCATTTTTTTCACATTTAAATAATTTGCTGGACGGGATATAACCTGTCTCGGTTATAATTCGGAGATTTTCTGCATTCAGAATTTCAATAAATTAATAGTGGTGACTAATTTCGTCGATAAGACAAGTTTCTCTTCTTTTTCGAAGTCCTTTAAGTGTATTATCTTTTTTAATTCATTCAATATATTGGCCAAATGAGGAAGTTATCAAAATTTGTGTTTTTAAAATGATAATAAATTAATAATTCATCTTACGTCTTAATTTAATGACAACAATCATTAAGTTGCTGGCAAGCGTTTTTCTCTATTTTCATCAACTTATAAATAAGTAATTAGTAATTACCTATACGGCTATACCGATACTTTCTATCTTTTATTGAAGTTATTTAATTAAAATTCTTTTAGGCTAAAGAATAAAATAAAACTATGACTAAGTTGTAACTTAGTTTAGTTTAGATTTTAAATGCTGTAATTTGATGGATTTTTTATCAAGTGAACTGATTCTTTTCAGTTTAAAATTTTTATATATTAAATGCTTGCACGACCAATTGACAAGCAGTGCTATAGTGAACTAAAAATAACTGAAGTGATCATAATTTTTCTTCTCAATAAATGTCACATCGCCAACGTTGACAATAAAATAAGTTACAAAGTTCTATGAGATGAACCAAAAGAAAGTTCCCCAAGAACATAACTAATGTTTCCTACTGCAGTTTTGGTGCTTAATTTGTGACATCGGAGTAAAACTGGGATTCATGACAACTGTCAACTAAGGCTTTCAACTTGCAAGTTCTATCTCTTATCATACAATATTAGTTTTTTACTTAAAAAATAAGATAAATAAAGGATCAATAATAGAAAATGGATAATTATTTTATATTTATAAAAAATAGTGTTTTACAAAAGTTGAAAATAACAATTAAATTAGGTAAAAATTTAAAAACTACTTCACGACTAAATACATTTGCAGGTTATTTCTAAAGTAAAAACTACCCGATACAATTTTTACTAAAATAAAGGATTTCTGATTAGTGTACTAGTTTACATAAATTATCAATCTTAGAACAATTTATAAAAGCTTAGGGTTGAATGATTAACATGAACTTACTATATACAATTAATTCTATATTTACCTGAGATTAAAGTTTTTCAAACGCATAGCAATAAATAAAATACACAAATTAGTTCGGTATTTTATGCACTTCTTTTTCACGGAGAAATGTCGTTGAAAATCTAAAAGTAATAAGCATGAATAAATGGATATCTCAGGGAATGAGACCAGACTTCCTGGGAATGATGAGAACTCATCTGATAGTGATTAGTACTGTCCTGATGAGAACTACACTGATGGTAACTGCACTGATGAGAACTGCACTGATGAGAACTGCCATGATGAGAACTGTCCTGATGAGAACTGCGGTGGTGCGAAGTTATTTGAATCTGAAAATGTTTACAAACAAATTGATTAAAAAATCTCTGATATTGACTTAGAATTACGCTACAAGCAATTATTAACAAGATAAAACAAATTGAATAGATTTTATTTTAATCTCATACTAAAATATTTTTTTTTTATACTAGGGGTTTAACGTCGTACTTCAGTTATATCGTGACTATTTCGTTGACGTAAAAGGAAATTAAATACAAGGGACTAGAAGAAGCAGTCAGAAAGGAAAGTGGCTCCATGAACAAAGGCACTTACCACCGTTGGTGACAATGCTCATGGATGCAGAAAAGCTACTCCGTGAATGCAGTCACTTACCAAGAAATGTGACGAAACGGGACGCAAGCACCGGTGGCTGTCCTCACGGATGGAAAAGGAAAATGAAGAGGTGATAGTAAATGAAGCCTACGAGCCTACCTAACACAAAAATCTAAGAAGAGCAAAACCCTAGTTCTATTCTACAAAATCCTGAACAATGTGTATGTATTCAAAGCACATTCAGTTATGTTAAAAGTATCCACATTCGAGTGCCAAGGAAGAAACAAGATTTGATAGAAAACAAGATTAATGGAAAGTAGAACACAGATAGATTAAAATCCTCACTGTGATCAGAGTGCGTTTCGAATTTTAAAAATCAAACTTACAAAATATTTACCCAAAGGACTAAAAAGAGTGACTCCTCAATCTAATATTTTTAATTTTTTCTTTATGTTGATGAATTAAGAAGTTATACCGCAAACAATAATAATAATAATAATAATAATAGAGTTTATTTAATCAATCAACTACATTTATATACAAAAAAAAAGGATAATTTATTTGATTGAAGAAAGCCCTAAGGTAACTTTAAAAAAAGTTATTCGGGCAAATTAAAATATATCTATGTATAAAATAATTCAGTTATCAAGATTAATCATAATGTGACAACTGAAAACTATTGAATTATATTAAACAGAAACAAATGAAAAAAAAAAAAAAAAAATTGAAGATACAGTGACTGCAATAAAGTTACTAAGAAATAGTACTATAGGCATACAACACTTTTCACAAATTATTCAAAAACAAAAACATCGACAACTACATTTATATTACTGGATGAAATATTTCCTAACATGACGTTTGAATATTTTATATGTTTCGCACTGGCGTAACTCTGGAGGCAATGAATTCCACACAACTATAGATTTATAAAAGAAATTTTTTTGGCAGATCGATTTTGTAACAATTGGCAAATTTAAATGGTGAACTACCCTGAATCTAGTAAGGTGATTATGATTTGGAATTAATTGTAAATATCTATTATGAAAATATGGGTCTGAATTATCTACGAAGCAAGTAAACATTTTGAGAGATATAAAATACCTATAAAGAGAATCATAACACATATAGGTATCGCAATGGTGAGGATTTGATCTATTCAACAATTTAAACGCTCTCTTCTGAAGGCCATTAACTCTTGCCACATTGCATGTACCACTGGCACCCCACACCGATATACAATAAGTCATGCGAGAATAGATCAGAGAATAATAAATAGTTTTTAATACAGTATAAGGTGAACAGAGGGAAATACGATACATTACACCTAGAGATCTTGATATTTTTGTTGATATATCAGCAATATGGTCAGAAAATGATAGTCTGTCATCAAGTATAACTCCCAGAAACCTAGCGCTGCTCACTCTTACAATTGGAGTGCCCCTAAGTAAAATATCAGTCAAAGGCAGGCTCTGAAACGATGGAAAGAAAAGGATAATTTAAAATGAGTGAAGAAAAGACAACAAAGCTATTTTTGGAAATTGCAAGATAAGGTTGAATAGATGTTTAGCATTAGAAACGTCGTTTTATAGAAACGCTACATTTATCTTCCATTACTCGAGACTAACTGTTAGATAAAGTCTAATAATTCCAATCCGTAGAATACTTACTACAAAGGACTATATTACAAACTAATTGGAAAAAAGTCGAATTAATTTAAATGAAACAAAAGAACTCTACAAAAGAGATAATTGAATTTTACTAATTTCTTGTAATTAAATATTGGTAATTTTTTAAAATAAGAATATAGCTTTATGGAAACAGAAATTGTACTGAAAAAGTGTAATACATATTTGCCTCAAAAATGGAAGGAAGTATTTAATTTTATTCGATTTGTTGTCAAAGAAGATGCAAAGAACGAAACTTTAAAATCGAAAAAATGAAAGTCAATAAGTTGAAAATACTGAACAATGTCACTAAACTACTTAATTTTATTTAAATGTTCAAATATGAATGTCACAAGACTAATGAAATATTGTAGAAACTCATTTTAGCGGCAAGTTACTCGTTGAAGTAATCTAGAATATTGTATAAATTAAGCTATTCGTATTATCAGTAAATTTAAACGTTTTTTAGTTTAATGATTTAATGAGTCAAGAGTTCCAAACTAGGCAATAAACAAAAAGCTACAGTTAAAAAAAATTAGTTGATACAACTATATTCTTTAGAACGACCATTATACTCTCTCAATAGATGTTAAAAAAATTGTATACAAGTAACTATATAAGAGTTTAATTAATTATTACCAGTACTCTGAATATTTGCAAATTTTAATACTAGCAAAATAAATAACTGTGTATCACCATGGAGTGGATATGAACAGTCAGTCAGTATTTAAGAATTCAGTATTTCAGAAACTACAGAAACCAAAAGTTGTGTATTTACAATTACCAATTATAAAGTATTTGGACGAAATAATTTACAATTGGCAATCAATTTAATTGAAAGTTTTTAGGCCATATCGCTGATATTGAAAAGAAATTGAATATATATGGGGCTTGAAGTAACAGTTAGAAAGGAAAGAGACTCCATGAAAGAATTAACTACCACCAGTCGGAGACGACGCTCATGGATGCAAAAAATATAATCCATGACTGCAGTCACTTACCAAGGAATGTGACGAAAAGAGTCACCAACACCGGTGGCAGCACTCACAGATGGAAAAGGAAAATGAAGAAGTGATAATAAATGAAGTCTACCGGACAAAAAAAAAAACATACGAGTTATCCTCAGAAACTACAATTAGCCACAAAAATGATAAGCCTGAAGCTGTTGTGCCCTTCTCTTATATTCACCTGAACCGATTGAGGATACAGGCACTGGGGGCTTTGCAATTAGCCTACTATATTATATCTTTTAAAAAATTTCATACCTTTTTTAAATTATATATTTATGAAACATAACTGATACGAATAACTTTGCTAATTCTATCAGTTATCACTGAACTAATAGAAATTTGTCCTTACCAATTGAGAATAGGGAGATTTGCACTGCTGTCGTTTGTTTCTTCCGCTTTCTTGTGAGGAGAAGTGATCTGGTCATAGATAGTGGTCTTTACAGTTCCACCTAGCGAATGCTCGCTCTACCCATTGAACTGGAAACAAATTTTAATAATATAAATTAGTATATAAGTTATTGTTATTGAATAGTTTCGATGCGAATATAATGGTTTCGAGATTTCGTTAATCGGAAAATAAATAGAAAAGACCTTAATATAGATCTAGCAGTTAGATTGGAAAGAGACGCCGTGAATGGAATGAAAGAGATTCTTCAATGAGAATCTAGTTATCGCGGAAGTAAGAGGAAAATGAACAAACAGGGTGCAAAAACATATTGCAAATTATATTAATAAACAATCTAAGACTACATTGTTATCCCTATCTAGTGCTATTCTACAAAACAGTGAATTTCAATGAAACAAAAAGGAAAAAAAACTTGGTCATCATCCAATTTGCAACTGTTCGTATCGAAAAATTCTCTGCCTCTTTCTTCAATTCATGACTGTTACATAGTGTCATTCGTTGAAAACTCTCATAAATGCAACATGAATATCTTACATATTTACTATTATGAATTTAAGATAGTTTTTTTAGTATAAAGTTATTAATAAATAATCTCTGTTAATTTAAGTAGGGGTTTAACGTCTTCTTTGGAACCAAAGGCCAAATTGCTGACAATGAAATTAAATACAAGGGACTGGAAGAAGCAGTCTGAAAGGAAAGTGGCTTCAAGAACAAAGTCACCTACCACCGTCGGTGACAATGCTCATGAATACATAAGAACTACTCCGATAATGCATTCACTTAAAAAGAATAAAAAATAACCCAATTTAAGGTCCGGAGGCTGCACTCACGGATGGAAGATTAAAATGAAAAGGGGATAGTAAATTAAGCCTAACAAACCCAAAAGTCGAAGACCTCGTAGTTTGAAAGCATAAACCTAGTGCAATCCTCTAAAACTGCAAGTGGCGTAAAAAGATAAACATAATAAGAATGAAAAAAGACAATTATTAATCCAAATTACAACAGTTCGAGGCCAAAGAGAACCCCCTTCTATTAAATCCACCACAAACAGCTTCATGATTGGGTCACGCAGGTAAATTGCGGCATACTTACTAACTGCTGCCTCTAACAACTGAAACATCATAGCTTCAAAACACACGTCAAAACTTAAATTAATAAGTTATAGCATTCACTGTGCTTCTTTTGATAGCTATGCAACATTTTAATGCAATTTTGATTCAAAATGTTTTAGAGACTCTCTTGAGAGGGCTGCAATAAAAAATTGAAGGGCCGCAATTTACCTGCGTGACCCTAGAGCTCATTCAGGCTTATAAATTCTTTGCTACCCAGAAAGAAAGAATTTTTTTAAGAGTTACCTGCACAAAATAAAAACGAGAACTTGTTAGTAGAATTAGAAGATGAAAATTATGGGAAAAATAAATTATGTGAATATACGTAATTACATTTACCGTTTAACACTAACCTTGAGCATCCAGCTGTTCCGAAAATTATTCGTAGGTTTTCCCTTTTTTTTATAGTGTATAAACATTGTTATATCTAAATATAGGTATTGTGAGACTAAAACCTGAAAAAGATTTAAATTTAAAGGTATTTTAAATACAGAAAGAACAGTTTAAACAAAAAGTATATACTACAGTCTACATTAGGTATAGAACTATTGACGTAAACCGGCGGCTATTTACGAATGGAAGAATCATATGCATAATAGAACATTTAATAAAGCATATACCTACCTAAACTCTAGAAGTCTAGAGGCTAAAATAAAAAATAAAATGTGGTTATAAGCTACAGCTCTAGGTGTTTTTTTTTTCTTCTTTCTATTCCATGTCTACAGATCGTATTCAAAGGAATTTAGGCACAATAATATAAAGTAGAATTCCGTATTTTTTCAAAATTAAATAGTTCATTTACCGTGAGGGCACTGCTTTATGACTAGTACAGAGTAATGTAAAGAAGTGCATAAAAACTAATTTTGCTATTTCGTAAACTGTTCCAAATCTCGACATTTTGCAGGTTTGGATACATATAAAAAATGGTTCCACAAGCTATAGAAAAAAAAATCTGAAGTTCGGTATTATTTCAAAGTCCAGAAGTAAAGATACAAAAGTTTTGAAAGCACACATTTTGGTAATAAATTTCAAGAAAATCTGTGAAATATTGATAAATTTATAATTCGAAATGATCTCAAGAACAGAAACACTTGATATTGAGCTGGACTTCGTCTCAGCTATAAGCAAAAAGCAAAAAATCAACTGGTAAAAATATTTAGAGTTCATATCCAAGAAGAAAACAACTAGCTCAGAAATCTGATCTGTCTTTCGAATATCCCAATTTCAAGGAATAAGCTGCCTAAAAATGGTAGCATTAACAATTTTTCACACAGTTTAAAAATATAGCTTAAAATTTTGAATCTAGAACTTAGAAAATAAAAGAAGCGAAAATAATTAATTTACCAATGTATAAGTAAAAGATATAGTTCCATATGAGCATGACAATAAAAAATAGAGTCCTCAGCTAGAAAGACTGAAGAATCCAGGCTAAGTGAAATTAGTATATAGAGAAAGATTAATTTTTTGATCTGCCTAAAACACAAGTTTTTGAATAGAGAGAGTGAAATTTGATGACTTTTCACCATGACGGCTGAAGACGAAATGTCCCGCAGTGCATTAAAAAGAATCGAAATTTCTTACATGCGGGGGTAAAATGAGAATTTGGGGTAGCGTACGATAATCCGTGGTACAGTGGGAACTAGATTATTCATGCGCGCCTCAGCAATTGGACGGATACACTTTTCCGCGATAGTACGTACTTCAATTAAATCTACCACCTTATTATATAATTACTCAGTATCCCCAGTAATTTAGAAAACGAAAAGAAAATTGGCACTGGGATTCCATCTTTCGGCACTGAAAAACACAACGTGTGCCCACCCCTGGGCCCTAGGTACAGTCAAAGAAATTGTATCCGTAATGATTTTCTGACAATGTACTAATTTCAAATTTTGAAGAGAAATCATAGTAAAGGTATAAAGCCCGTACAGCGGACGATCTTAAAACGGGCAAAAATATCCGTTCTAAGAGCCTTGCAGTTCCTACAACGACCTCTTTAAATTATATGGTTTAACAAATATTTTATTTATCTAGCCATGCATTGACTAAATTCATAGGTATTACAATTTACAATCAACATTTGATGAATTAATGATTAATTTTTTCAGATTTTTTAATATTTTGATTTTGTTACCCTTTTCCTATACATTTTATTTGATTATAAAAGTTCTATAGAAATTAAAAAGAGGTGTAACTCTTCTATATTAAACGCAATATTTTCACGTAATTACCTTTGCAGAATGCGGGAAGGTCATATTTTAGCCGTCGTTTATTTATTTATCATCTTGTTATTCGCATTAATGAAAAAGTGTTTAACCAAATTGCCTGAAATTTAGTGAAAAGATTGGTCCATGTCCAGTGACCTGCTGGTAGACTTTTGGGAGCGACCCGGTCAAAGGTCAAGGTCATGGTCATTTATAACTCAAAAAGTATTGAACCATATTGCATGAAACTTAGTGAGACGATTGGTCAATATGCAGGAACCATTTTGTTAGCTTTTGGGAGCGATCGGGTCAAAGATCAAGGTCAAGGCCGTTTGTAACTCAATAACTCAAAAAGTATTCAACCAAATTGTCTGAAATTTGATAGTACAATTGGTCAATGTCCTGGAACCATCTGTTAGAATTTTGGGAGCGATCCAGTCTAAAGTCAAGGTCATTTATAACTCAAAAAGTATTGTACCATATTTCATGAAACTTGGTGGGACGATTGGTTATTATCCAGTTAGGAGTTTATCAAATTTTGAGAGAGAACGGGTCAAAGCGGCGGCGAAGGTATGCGCTCAACCGAGTGCACATGATCTAGTTCATATCTATTTAGCTGCTAATATTTTTGTTTTTTTTACCTACATTATTATTTCGTACATTTCTATGAGTAAGTTATATAATTATTATAAAGTTTTCATAAAAATTTGTTAATAATTGCAATTTTCACTAAATAAATATTTCGATTTTCACTCAGAGAAAATCGAACTATCATACCTACATTAGTTCAGTAAACTCAACTTAATATCACTCTCTTGTTCAAACCATCATACTGACAGCACGTGTTCATTCTTCAATAGTGAAATTTAAATCTCCTGTGTGCTCAAATTCATTATCCATAACCTAATAGTTTCATTAGGTTATGGGCCCAGCTAACGTTCTGAAAATATTGGGATGTGAAAGTTTAACTACAACAAAATATTAATTTTCACTGTGCTCTTTTCCTGAACCTAATTAAGTGAATAAAGACATTTCAGTTGTGTGATGTCAAATGAGACATAGAATCGTTTACACGCTGAAAGTTTATATTTTGATAGAATACGGTGGAATTTGCAGTTCCCTAATTGCAGTCTCGTTGATAAACTACTTGCTGTATCTAACTGAAACAGGGATATTTTGTTCAGATAATGGTTAAAAATTTCATTATTAGATACCTACTTTTGAAACCTGTACAGAGGACCTTTAAATTCAAGAATGTCTAAGAGAACTGGTCTTATTGTTCCCTTCAATGGTAATAATTATGCCACTTGGAAACTGCAATGTAAAGTGGCACTAATGCGTGACGGACTCTACACTATTGTGAGTGGCACTGAAGTAGCACCCACACGGGCAGAAGAGTTACCTAAGTATAACTTGAGAAAGGATAGAGCCTTGTCAACCATTATTTTAGCTATGGAACCATCTCAACTATATCTTGTGGGACCTGAGGAAGAACAAGATCCAAACTCACTGTGGTCAAAATTAGAAACTATTTATCAACAAACTAGTTTCTCAAATAAATTGACCTCGATGCGTTTCGAAAACGGAGAATCTCTTCAGAAGCATATTAAATCTCTAATAGAGATATTTGACCAGCTTGCAGTTGGTGGTCATGCGGTTTCCAACGAAGATAAGGTGATGACACTTCTTTCTAGTTTACCGAAATCCTTTGATGTTTTGGTGACTGCATTAGAGCTTCGGGAAACTACTCCCAGTTGGGATAGTGTAGTTGAGCGACTTTACAGAGAAGAGGCAAAGATTGCAGAGAGATTTAGGTCTACATCAAATGGAGAAACTGTACTTGCTTCTCGGCAACAGGCAGGCAGCAAATTCAAGAAATATACCTGCTACCATTGCGGAAAAGATGGTCACATCAAGAAATACTGCAAGAAGTACATTTCAGAAAATAGTGGATATATGAAGAAAAGACATGGAGCAAATACTGCTAGTTCAACTGAAGAGGGAGCTAGTCTAGTAGCAGCTCAAGCAATGGTTGTTGATTCCAATAAATCATCAGAGTGGATAATTGATTCCGGAGCAACTGCTCACATGTGTAATGATGCATTTGCCTTTCTGGAGCTACAAGAAGACATTTCTGGTAGAAAAGTGAATTTGGGAAATAATCATCAGGTAAACGTTTTAGGAATAGGTAAAATTAATATTGAAGTAAATATTAATGGTGGAACTAAATTGTGTACTCTACATGAAGTTTTGTACGTTCCAGAAATGGCTATTAATCTCCTAAGTGTATCTAAAACTTCTGAAAGAGGAAACATTGTAAAATTTTATGATAAATATTGTAAAATATATGATTCATCTAGCCACTTGATATCCATTGGTAACAAGATAGGAAATTTGTATTATTTAGATGTGAATAGGATTGTAAATGATAAATTAAATTTGGTTAAAAATAAAGTAAAAAATGTACTTTGGCATCAAAGATATGGGCATTTAGGTATTGATAGTCTTAAACGACTTTCTAATCTTAATATGGTAGAGAATTTTTCTTTCGATAGTTAAACTGGTATTGACTTTTGTGAGCCATGTGCTCATGGTAAATTACATAGATCTAGTTTTCCAAAAAACTTAAATAAAGTAAAAAGAAAACCTTTTGAATTGATACATACTGATGTTTGTGGTAAAGTTGGTAATAAATCACTGGGTGATGGAGAACATTTCATTACTTTCATTGATGACGCCACAAGGTATACTTGGGTTTACATACTTAAGAGAAAATCTGAAGCATTTGATGTATTTGTTGAATGGAAAAAGTTTGTTGAAAATGTCTTTGATGCTAAAGTTGAAACTGTTCGTTCTGATAATGGGGGTGAATATTCTTCTGGGAGTTTGAGAATTATTGTTTGGATTTGGGAATTTTTCATCAATTTACTGTTCCTAAAAACCCAGAACAGAATGGTGTTAGTGAAAGGATGAACAGAACACTGATGGAAATGGTTAGGTCTATGCTTCATCATTCTAAATTAGAGTATAAATCTTGGGCGGAAGCTTTGGCTACCGCAGTATATATTAGAAATAGATGCCAACATCCTCACTGGATTCTCAAACTCCATATGAGGCTCTCACTGGCTATAAACCAAGTGTTAGTAATCTTAAAGTTTTTGGATGCACTGCATATTCACATGTACCTAAAGATCAGAGAAATAAGCTTGGGTCTAAACCTACAAAATGTATTTTCTTAGGTTATCAAAGTAATAGCAAGGGATATAGACTGTACGATTTAAATAAGAAAAAAGTAGTAATTAGTAGGGATGTAGTGTTTAATGAATTTGAATTGGGAGTATGTAAATCAGAAGACCTTAATCCTGATAAATTTATAGAATTCAAATTTAATGATTTTTCAGATGTGCCAGAACAACCCATTGGAACTGAATGCAATCGTCACTCGGAGAGAGTGAGAAGACCTCCCTCTCGTTATGGGGACTGGGTGTACTCTTCATCCGACGTTGATTCTTCTCCTTCTAGTGTGGTTGAAGCTATGGCAAGTAATGAAAGTACTAATTGGGTGACTGCTATGAACTGTGAAATAGATTCTATGATTTCAAATAACGTTTGGGAATTAGTTGATCTCCCAAAGGATAAGCAACCAGTTAAATCTAAATGGGTATTTAAAGTTAAAGTTGATTCGAATGGAAAAATAGTTAAGCATAAAGTCAGGCTCGTAGCTCAGGGTTTTACTCAAAAACCTGGTGTAGACTATGATGAAACATTTAGTCCAATAATTAAATTTGAGACAGTTAGAGTCCTCATTGCTATGTCACTTAAAAACAATTTTATATTACATCAAATGGATGTCTTATGTGCTTTCTTAAATGGGGACCTAACTGAAGATATTTACATGTATCAACCAGAGGGATATCAAGTTAGTGGGAAGGAGCATATGTTCTGTAAGCTTAATAAAAGTATTTACGGTTTAAAGCAGTCACCTAGGTGCTGGAATTTCTGTATTGATGATAAATTGAAGGAATTAGGTTTCATGCAAACTCCTAGTGACCCCTGTTTGTATAGCAATAAAGAAAAGGATTTTTTCATAGCAGTATATGTTGATGACTCACTTTTATCTGCTAAATCTGAAATTGAACTAAATAAAGTAAAGCTAGCTCTGTCAGAATCCTTTGAAATGAAAGATTTAGGAGAGTTAAATTACTTTCTAGGTGTGAAAGTAGTTCAATGTCCTGAGAATGAGAGCATTCGTATTTCTCAACCTGCTTACACTACAGAATTACTAAAAAAGTTCAATATGTCTGACTCTAAACCCATTAGTACCCCTGTAGATATCAGTACTTAGTTATGCAAGTGGTCAGAAGATGACGAAATGTGTGATATTAAAACTTACCAGTCATGTGTAGGCAGCTTATTATATCTAGCAGGTAGAACTAGCAGCACGCTGTTTATAATGTGTCAAAATTTACATGTTAGCCAACTAAAACTCACTGGACAGCTGTGAAAAGAATTCTCAGGTATTTAAAGGGAACTATAAATTATGGAATACTCTATACTAATGTAGATAATAGTTTTGATTGTGTTGGTTACTCGGATTCAGACTGGGCAGGGGATTTAAATGATCGAAAATCAACTTCTGGATTTATTTTCATTATGAATGGTGCTCCAGTCTCCTAGAGTACAAAAAAACAGTCCTGTATTGCCTTGTCCTCAGCTGAGGCAGAGTACGTAGCATTGTCTAGAACTGTCCAAGAAGCACTCTGGCTTCGTCAACTTTTAACTGATTTAAATTATAAGGATAGAAAACCTATGTTATTGTATGAAGATAATCAGTCATGCATAGCTATTTGTAAGAACTCTGTTTTTCATGGGAAGACCAAACACATCGATATTAAATATAACTTTGTTAGGGATCATATCGATAAGAAAGACATCATTGTTAAGTATTGTTCAACTGATTTAATGCTAGCTGATATTTTCACTAAAGCGTTACTTAGTAACAAATTCCAAAACTTATGTACCTTAATTGGTGTTGTTGATAACTAGTTTTGAATAGTAACTAACAGTGATGCTACTTTTGTAAGTATTGTAGGAGTTACTCTTATAATTTATTGTAATGTGATATAGTAACTATTCTTGTCAATAAAGGATATGCTGAATTTCCCTGTCTGATTTGTTTGTTTATAATTTAACTATATATTGCTATAGTTTTGTAATAGGTGAATTTTGTTTAATTTATTGTTCAATTGAGAAGGAGTGTTAATAACTGCAATTTTCACTAAATTAATATTTCGACATTAGTTCAGTAAACTCAACTTAATATTCACTCTCTTGTTCAAACCATCATACTGACAGCACGTGTCCATTCTTCAATAGTGAAATTTAAATCTGTTTGCTCAAATTCATTATCCCTAACCTAATTGTTTCAATAAAATTTTGATTTAATATTAATCGGAGATCGTTTTCCTTCACTTGCGTTTCTTTGAAATGCTGTTAAAGATTTGAAAAGGCTGTTAAACTTTCAAAGTTTAAATCACCAACTGAATTATATCTCAAACCTTACAGCGCCCAGTAGATACGTATAGCGACCTCTTTTTCTGGTACATATACTATCGTTCTACGAACTTTACCTGTAATTGTAATGCATGTAGATATTTAATAATTGATATGGGTACACTTTGACAAATTAGTAAAATTTAAAAACAATACCACATGCAATAGCAGCACTAGAAAAATGTAACATTTCCCTTTCCGATGCATCAAAAGTATTTGAAGATACTATGGAGAATCTTAGCAATGCTCCCTGAGACAAAAGAGCTGCCGTCGCATTGAAGTGTGAAAAGGTGTTATTTTCAAATACTGGCATTGAAAAAAAAAATGAAATATTTTGCAATGCGTAAGTGAAGAAACCTTTCCCGAATTGACGCCCTAAGATGTTTCCTGCTTTGCTAGTGCCCCTGTTACTACCACAGAAGTATATATATTATTCTTTTGGAAATATTTGGTCTCAGATAGACGATTAAGTTTCAAAGAAGAGAATGTTAAGGAAATAATGGTTTCCTTCTGTTAATAATGGTTGACTTTCTCATTCTTATCAGCTAGAACTTTCTGTAACATTATTGACTAAATAAAGATTCCAATTGTTATATGTACTATATACGTTAATTTTGGTTTCAATATTTATTTTTCTTTCTTAAGTTTTTCTAGGAATGTTCAATACTTTATAGCCTTACATATTTACATTATGAATTTTTAATATAAATTAATTTTGGATTAAATTAATGTTAATCTTGTGTTATAATCCGTCAAAACTGTTAAAAAACTCATTAAAATTCCTACTACGATAAATAACGCACTTTTTATTTCGGTGCACGAAACACTCCAATAACTGCCCTCAATTGCTCCAACAACTGCCTCAAATGCACCAATAACTAACTGCCTCAAATGCTCCAACAACTGCCTCAAATGTACCAATAACTGCCTTAAATGCACCAATAACTGCCTCAAATGTACCAATAACTGCCTCAAATGTACCAACAACTGCCTCAAATGCACCAATAACTGCCTCAAATGCACCAATAACTGCCTCAAATGCTCCAATCACTACGTAAATGCTACAATTACTGCCCCAAATGCTCCAATCACTCCTATAAGTGCCCAAATGCTCCTATAAGTGCTCCAAATGTTCTTTTCTATCGCTCCTACTGCACATTTATAGCGCTACAAGAAGGGCTGTGGAGTCTGAGTCGAAGCTTTTTTTGGTGCAGTCTGAGTCAGGAGTCGAAAATTTGTACCGACTCCGACTCCAAGCTATAGATATAAGTCACAAAAATTTAGATCCATATATTTTTTGTTCATCATGTTAAATATCTCATAAGAACTAATAACTGCTCATAGATAGGAATTAAATCAATATTTAAAGTCTAAACATTCAAATGACTCAATATTGCTTATAAAAATACTGTAAAACTGTTTGTCGGAGTCGAGGAGTTGGTGAAATTCTTTATAAAGGAGTCGGAGTTTGAGTCGATAAATTCAAAATAAAGGAGTCTGAGTTGGAGCACACTACAAGTGTTCATTTTAACCGCTACTACTTCTCTTTTTTAAGTGCTACATTGTCCTAGCTCTAGTTATAAGAAACATTTATGTGTGTGTGTAATTGCCTTGTTGACATCATGGTCACAAATTACTCGATTTGTGACAGCAGCTCATTAAGCTTACCTATCCTACGTTAGCGACAATTAAGTGATTTGTGACGTGACATAAGCAAGGGAACAAAATTTAAAGAGAAAATTAGGGGTTTAGCAGGTTAAATAATTTATTTAATATATATTTATTTATATATTATGCAAAATAATAACTATTTTTTTTACAAATTTACCTTTTATTGAAAAAGGTAAATTAATCACTTTTTTTTACAAATTTACGTTCTTAAATTATTTTAAATATGATTTAAACTGTTGCTGTTATGACTTATGACGTCACGCACACAACATACTTCGATTGTCCTTACTATATTTCAATTCTAGTTCCCGCTTTCGAAACCAGAAATTGGCGAGAGTAGTGTATCTTATTGTAGTGTAATATCTTTGCTATATGATTGTTGCTATATGATTCATTAGGGTTGTGACAATATTCTTTTAGCATAAAAATATAATCTCGAGCATATTTTAAATAAAGCATATTCTTTTATTAAAAACATATTCTTTTTATTGAAAATTTATTCTTTTTATTAAAAAGTAATAAAACCTATTCTTTTCAACAATATATAAAAAAATCATGAAACTAACATATTTCTCAGTTCAGAGATATGCTATATAACTAAAGAATATATATTTACAAGAAAAAATCAATAGAAAGTAAGTATATTGGAATTTTAGAAGACCGTCGCCGAACAATACATGCCAAAATTATTGGAACATACAAGCCGAATTGAGGTTAATACCAGAAAAACCTATTCAGAGTTCGATATTGAAAGTAGACAAGAATTAAATTAAATTTAAGAATGCTCTCTGTGTGTGGACGTCATTTAGATTTCAATAATTTCATTATTTGATGCTATATATATTTTACAGTTTTTTCTTACATATACAATTTTTCAAATTACTTTAAAACAATTTGTTATTATTGAATAGTTTCAGTTAAGTATTAAATTATACAAACGATTGTAATTTATTTAATAGTTTTCCTCCTTACCATTATTCTATTTTATAATTTGATCGTGTGATACGTTATTCTGTTAAAGTACATGTTTTGTAACATTAGAGTGTGTTAATATCCATTTTACGAAAATTTGTCGACGAAACGTCTGTCGGCGAAACGTCTGCACACCGAAAAAACTAATATGGACATAGTCATTTTGATCAAATGCAAGATTTATCATGTTTTTCCAAAAATTTCTTCGCTACAAACAGTATCGAAAATGTATAGAAGTTAACAAACAAAAAAGTAAAATATTTTATATTCTGAAGATGACTTAAATAGTCTAAACGTTGAAGTGTTTTCTTGTAAATAAATATTTTAATACTAAATTAATTTTAATAATGATAATGTATATCCTCTCAATTTTATTCATTCAAATTTCCTTTCCATTATTATGATCACCAAACAAACATGCAGTAACTATGTTTCCTTAGCCACCTGCTTGTCTCACTTCTACTCATGGGTTCCTTGTATTTGTCTTTTTGTTTGTTTTATTTTAAGAAGATCTTCCTATTCTAACTAAATGAATTGATTTAAGCCTCCATATTCAATCCTCTATCAGTCGTATTTATTCCAGCAATGTTCTGCTGAAAACTGCTCCCTCCATTAATTCACTATTTATTAGGTAGGAATATTTAAACCCGAAATTCTATGTTTCAAAATCTAAATTAATTAGTATCGTATCTACTTTACATTCTGTTGGCAAACTCGCAAATTCATCCCATTTACCAAGACTAATCACCAAGCTCACTTAGTTTTTAATTGACTCTTTTATTTTTTTTAGTTTGAATGTTAATGTATTATATAGTGGCTATTTTTCTCAGTGGCCTTTTAATCGCAGTGGCAGTTTTCCCACAGTAGCAGTTTTCCCACAGTAGCAGTTTTCCCACAGTGGCAGTTTTCCCACAGTAGCAGTTTTCCCACAGTAGCAGTTTTCCCACAGTGGCAGTTTTCCCACAGTAGCAGTTTTCCCGGGGGCAATCTTCGCAGCGGCAGTTTTCCTAGCACCCCTCAACATACAGGGTGACCCACAAAAAATTGTACCCAACTTTGAATTAATATAAATATTGTATTCAAAAATGAATAGAAATTAGAGTTCACGTAAAATGAAAAATTAGATTTTTTCCTTGTATCCATTATACCACCGTCATTGCTTAAGAGATTCATTACTGATTATACAGGGTTTCTCTGTATAGCAGAAATTCAACCTTTGCTAATTGAAGATACAATTAAAGTTAAAAAATGAGAGAAGAGTAAAATGTTATTAGGAAACTAGTGTACTTTCCCGTTAAAAATAACGGGTCATCATCAATACCAATTTATTACCCGTTATTAAGTTACTTTTAATGAATTCAATTAAATTAAATTTTCTTCATAGTCTAATTTATTTCATAGATAAAATACTTTTAAAAAGTGAATAAAAACAGGGGAATTTAAATATCAAGTCAATATATTCCCGTGCGTATCATACAGTAGCGAGTATAAATTAAGGGACAGTGAAAAAAGTTTAACATTTTTGTTTATTGCAAAGAAACTAGTCAACGAAAATACGTGAAACTTAACAACAATAAAGATACACATACTGTGAGTGTTTGCTAGAAATATTAGCAAAATGGAACAAATACTTACTTAAATATTCAACAATTGCCATCAGAGACCAAAAAGAACACCGAGCAAAAGTTAAGGAACAGTTGTTATTGCAATAACCATTGGCTAATTAGATATACAAATTTAATATTTTGTAAAGAGTCTTTTATTTTTGATGACCTCGTTGCATCGATTATTACAGGAATCAACTAATTTTTAGCAGAATTATGGAGTTATCTTCTGTCACTATTCTTTCAGGAATCACCACAGTTAATCCTAATTTTTTGGGATTGCGTTCTTGAGCACCATCACCAATTACCTTCCAAATGTTTTCAATTGGGTTCAATTCGGGGCTCTGAGCAGGCCAGCTTATTAGAGAAAATCATTTACTTTCTATGTATGCTTTCACTGATTTAGCCGTGTGAGAAGGAGTATTTTCTTGCATCAAAATGCGTGGTTGAGTATCAAATGATTGCAAATATGGAATGCAATGGTGGATGAGAAGTTGCGTATACACTGCAGCATTGACCACTCTATGCACACGAACAATTGGGCCTGTTCCCGCTGCAGAGATGATGCCCCAGACCCTCATGCTGTCGTCTTTAAGTTTCACAGTTTGCTTAACGAACTCGAGGTACAGGTCTTCATCTACATTACCTCGAACGTGCTCTCTGCTGTTACTTCCGATCACAGATTCGTCGCTGAAATCAACCATGGACCACTGCTCCTTCGACAAAACGACATGCTCCTTGGCAAACTGCAGCCTTACAGTTTGGTTCTTTTTCGATATCACAGGCTTCGATACAGCATCCAAGCTTTTAATCCTACTCTGTTCAAACTTCTATTAACTTTGAATCTGGACACATTGAGATTATGCGTTTCACTCATTTTGCGAAAAATTCCTGCAGTAGTCTTCAAACAGTCCTTTATGCACAGTCTCACCATAGCACTATCCTTTCTGGGGGCAGTTTTTGATGGTCTTTCTGATTCTCGTTTTGTAATAATTTAAGCACACTCTTTAAAAAGTATTAAAATTGTGATGCACAACACTCTTAGATCTTTATATGATGCTTGCAATTTCAGAAAGTGACTTTCTATCCTTGTGATGGTAAAAAATAGGGGTTTTTCACAGAGAGATACTTTTTTCTGAGTAGCAGGTGTAATGGCGGCGATAGTTTTGTTCCAATAATTTGATGACCTTTAGTAACAATTTAATATATTGAAACAGTCTTTCAAACAAAGATTATTCAGTTTATACCCGTTTATAAATAACTGTCCCTTAACTTTTGCTCGGTGTCTTTTTCGTCCTCTGATGGCAATAGTTAAATATTTTGGTAAATATTTGTTTGATTTTGCTAATATTTCTACCACATTCCCACAGGATGTGTACCTTTATTGTTGTTAAGTTTCACGTATTTTCGTTGTCTAGTTCTTTTGCAATAAACGAAAATGTTGAACTTTTTCTACTGTCCCTTAACTTATGCTCGCTACTGTAGTTACATTCTTCATGTTTAATACCCGTTGTGTAAAAACAGACTCCGAATAAATATATAAATAAACACACGAGGGAAATTATTAGTATAGATAGATGAATAGAATTGTAGTGAAAGTAATAAATTAATGACATGGAAAAATGGGACTTCAGGGAAGAGTTGTTTCTTTGTACTATTTTTATTACCTATTATCAAAGAAATAACTAATATTCGGGATGGTCATCTTCACTAGTGACAAATGGGATGGGTTATCTTTAAAAGATCTTTTTCTCCAATATTTCATTCTTTCAAGGACTTCATTCATTTAACATTTGTTTTCACTTGGTTTGATTAACTTGTAAAGGGCTTCTTGGTTCTATATTAAATGTAGAAAATGTCAAAGTAACTGGTATATTTGAAGAACTATAGAAGACATAGTATTTCTATAATAGGGCATTTTCATTCCTGCTTCAAATCGAGTTCCACAACCAGTCCGTCGTTCACCACCGTGTTGTCGTACTGCCACCCGTCGAATCTTTGGTCTCTGAGGGATGTATTGAGCGCCTCTTCCATCATTTTAGGGGGTATGTAGCAAGGCGCCTCATCACCATATTCGTACTGTGCCCTCCTGTACACTGCCAGGGTAGCTTGATGTATGTCCATCGGTACCTGCACAAAAAAAAGTTTCATTCATTAAGATGTCCTGAAAGCAGAAGTGTCTTACACAAATATTGGAATCACTATTAGAAATGAGAACAATTGTTTATTTTTTCTCGTCTAGATTGCCCATTAGAGAAATATAAGAGAATTATTAAACAAAAATCAATATTTTACACTCAGACGGCGTACAAGGTTCTATAACTCATAAAATACGGAGGGATTGTTTATTTCAGTTAGTTCCCTCAAGCGCAGAGGTTAAGATTCCTTCGATGTATGAATCTGTTTTCACTTCTAATTTGGTTTGATGAAAATAAATAAAGATTTCCATGTTTTTGAGATACAAAACACCAGGATGCGTCATAACCGTGGATAGATTTTTACGCCTGAAAACAGTTGTGCGGGAATTTTCAATATCTACAAAAGGTTATGCTACAAAAGGTTATGCGCCAAGACTCGGCCATGCTGGTATTGAATATCGTCCAAAGTCTAAACAGTGAACAATTTTTATCTGCAGAAACTATATCACCTAATCAGGCCTTTAACTTGTTTAGAAAAATTTACGCTCTAGATAATTCTTTCTCCTTTCGAACGTCTGTCAGTTGATGGTGAATTTGCTTGATCTTGAATGGTGATAGTCTGGAGCCTTTGTTGATAATTTTTCCTATTCAATACCATCCTTCTAGTCATCTTCCTCATTCACATCCTTGGGCTTTGGTGGATCTTAACGTTGACTCTTTAATCACCTTCAGTGTCCGATGAATTCTCGTGGATGATCACTTTTATTTGAGGAAAATCCCCATGAGGTAATTCTCAGTTTTCCGCACTTACTGTGTTTCCGCACTTATTTTTAACAGCTCCTTCAGTAAGTATCAATATGCTCAAAAAACAAATGCACATTATCGCTCATTAATGTAAAAATGCCTACAACCTAAAAAAAAACTTTAACCAACCTGTAAAATAAATTTTAAAATTTTACCCTTAATACCCTGTACAGCTAAACCTCTCAGTAGACCAGAGTTGTGTTCCAAGTTGGCTTGGTCTTGTAGGAAACTCACTTCAGTCGTTTCGTTCTAGACTCTAGAGTCTAGAGTAACTAGACCATCTCCGTTTTCTCTAAAAGTGAAATGGTGACTTTAAAACTCAATAACTCTATTTGTTAATAATATAACAATTTTGAGGCGAAACTTATTTAGAAACAATATCAATTATTTTTGCTTTAATTAAATAAATATAATATATTTTCAATTAAAACCTCATTTTAAGATATTAAAATAGTCTTCACTAAATCTAGTTTTCTGTAATTCTTCACATCGATATTTTATGGCACAATCTTTGCTATCACATTTGCCACAGACTCTGCCATGTGTTTTATCAAGAAAAGAGCAAATGAAAAATATAATACATTATTCGAATTAGAGATCTATTATTAAAATAGTATTGTAATTATCACTCCTTGTGATAATTACACCAGATTAAATGTCTGTGACATAAATAGCATTTTGTCTAGTACGAGGTTTGTCTACTATTATATATTATATATTATTGTCGTCTTGATGGCCTTGACACTTCAGAAAATACTATCTCGTGTCGCACTCAACGTCAGCTGGGTCAGGTTTCGCCTGTGGCTGCAATGGCTGTTTCTCGAGGCTTCAATGGGGGTCTTCTATGGTAATATGATTTCATTATAGAGCCCAATTTCTTGAATGAATGTTATAAGTTTGTTTATATTGAATTCCTGATCATTTGATTCAGTTAGAATGGTTCTTAATATGTCATTAGGAGGTTGATGCTCTGTTTGGGGATATATTCTATTTCTTGTATCGTTGTATGTTGGGCATTCTGCAATTATATGCTTTACAGTCATGGGGACAATGCAGTCATCGCAGTATGGCTGCACCCCTCCCTCCATCAAATATTTATGAGTAGCCTTGGTGTGCCCAATTCTCAGACGCGTAATAATTATGGAATGCTTCCTTATCTTGTCGTTACTGGATGGCCACACTTCAATTGTATCCTTAAGCTCTCTCAGTTTATTGAAATCCACATGTAGCCACTCCCTCGTCCATTTTTCCCTCATCATCCGCTTTATAATGGGATACCAGTCCCTATAGGGAATATCGTCATTTGCAGGTTCATCGTTCCCGGATGCTGCAGCTACAGCCATACTGTCGGCCCTCTCATTTCCTGAGATACCGACATGTCCCGGGCACCAGCAGAAAGTCACACTCTTTTTCTTCTCCTTCACCCTTAGTAGTTTTAAGATTATTTTATTCACAAGTGGGTGAGTTGAGTCATATTGTTGTGTCGCTTGGACAGCACTTCGAGAGTCACTAAAGATGACAAAGTCAGTTCCACTTGTGGTAAGGGCAATATTCAGTCCCAGCAAGATCCCGGTCAGCTCAGCAGTGAAGACGGTACTCTCACTCATCAGTTTCATCTTTGTACCACCCACCAAGACGACGGCAGAACATCCCACGCCTTCGTCACTCTTAGAGCCATCAGTGTAAATTTGAATTTGGTTCTTGTGATATTGGTCAATATGTTCATAAAAATAAAATCTCATCATTTGTTCACTGCAGGATTTCTTAGTTGGGTAGTTTGTATTGTCACATTTTGTACTGGTAGGCGCTTGCCATAACGGGACTGTTTTATATCTAAAAATCATGGTTGAGATGTGGAGGTTTAATTCGGATAGAGTTTTAGTAATGCGTTCTGAGAAAGTTGTGTTTTTATAGTGTTATCTCGTCTTATGTCTTCTGGTGCCTGGATGTATGGGAGAGCGGCTGATGTTTCTAGTTGCAATGTCCTAGCATAATATTGAAGTGCAAGTAGTTCTCTTCTGTGATTTAGCGGTGGCTCTCCACTATCAGCATAAATGCTGATGACTGGTGATGATCTATATGCTCCAGTGCAGAGCCTCAGGGCAGCTTTGTGTATGGGGTCCAAGAGTTTTAGGATGTTGTCTGTAGCAGAGTTATAAATAAACGAGGCGTAATCCATTTTAGATCTGATTATGGCTCTGTATAGTCTTAACATTGTAGTCCTGTCTGACCCCCACGTGGTGTGGGACAGACATTTTAGTAAGTCGAGTCTCTTCATACAGTCTATCTTCAGATTCTTGATGTGCTCCTTCCATGTAAGTTTGTAGTCGAAAGTAATACCTAGGTATTTGATAGATTCTCTATTGCAAATGATGGAGTTTTCACGCATTAGTTTCTGTGGTGGTTGGAATTTTCTTTTTCTATGAAAGTGGATACAGTGGGTCTTGGGCTGTGAGAAAGTGAATCCATGTGAGTTTGCCCAATCACTTACTCTATTAATTGCAGTCTGCAGTCTCCTCTCCATTCCCGGTACATAGAAACCACAACAATAAACAAGAAGGTCATCTACATACAGGGAGGCACTGATATTTTCTGGTATGCATTGCAAAATTCCGTTTATAGCAAGGGAGAACAGAGTGCAACTCAGCACTCCACCTTGTGGGACACCCTGGTCTATAGTATGGGTAGTAGAGTATGATTTATTGATTTTGGTTTTAAAAGTCCGGTTAGTCAAGAAGTTTTTGATATATATAGGAAGTTTGCCTCTAAAGCCTAGTTTATGTATATTCTGCAGTATACCATATCGCCATGTAGTGTCATAGGCCTTTCTCATGTCAAATGACACACATAGGACATGCTGTTACTCGTTTAGAGCGTTTGTGATATCTGTGGTAAATCTGTTTAGTGCGTCTATTGTACTGTGCATTTTGCGAAATCCAAACTGATGGGGTGGAAGTTGGTTATTGCTTTCTAGAGTTGTTACTAGTCTAATTATTTATGATTTTCTCCATGAGTTTCCCAGTGCAGCTAGTGAGTGAGATTGGTTTATAGTTTTCTGTTTTAGTATTGTCCTTACCTGGCTTGGGAAATGAGAGAACTATACCTGATTGCCATAGAGATGGAAACTGTCCAGATTCAAATATTTTATTCATTATTCCTAAAAGGAATTTTTGGCAACTTTCATGGGAGTGTTTTATCATATTGTAGCTTATTTGGTCTTGTCCAGTAGCAGATTTATTGCATGCTGATAACATTTTTGTGAGTTCCAACATTGTTATTGGACTGTTGTAGGTAAATTCTCTATTGGTTGTGAATTGAAGGGGGGGGGGGGGGTTTCCAATGATTGGCGGATTCTTTCAAATTTGTTATTGTACGAGTCGTTGCTGCTAATCATCTGGTAATGATCTGCCATTAATTCGGCAACTTCCGCCTCATCCGATACATGAATATTGTTCTCTATTAGGTATGGGGCTCCAAATGTTTGGTAGCGTCCCCGAATTTTCCTGATTCGGTTCCAGATCTTGCTCATTGGTGTCTTTTCGCTAATTCGTGATACATAGTCTTGCCATGATTTTTGTTTGGCTTCAAATTTAACTCTTTTTGCTATAGCTCTACCTCTACAATATGCTATTTTGTCTATGATAAGTAGTGATCTCTTGTATTTTCTTAATGCTCTTTTTCGTTCATTGTTGGCTTCTGTGCAGCTTTCATTCCACCAGGGAATTATCTTAGGCTGAATTTTTCCAGATGACTTAGGTATTGATACATTCGCTGCCTGAGTGATGTGATTATTATAAGTTTCAATGAGGTCGTTTATTGTAAGATTTTCAAGAATGTTTTTGGCGTTATCAATATAGGTACTGTGATAGAAGGCACTCCAATCAGCTTTGTCCTCAATATATCTTCTTTCCCTTTCACACGGTCCTGGGTTTACTTCTTTTAAGATAATTGGGTGATGATCGCTGCCGTATAGATCTTCCATAACATTCCACATATAGTCCACTGCTATATCAGCCGAGCAAATAGATAGGTCAATAGCCGAGTTTGCGTCTGTCTGAAGGTAGAAGTGAGTTGGTTGTCCAGTATTCAGTAATGACATTGAAGAGTTAAAGAGCATATTTTCTATTGTTGCTGATCGGGCATCCTGTCTAGTGCACATATTATCCCACGATGGATGGTGCAAGTTGAAGTCCCCGCAGATAATAATTGGTGTGGGGAGTTGTTCTACAATATTTGTTAGTTCATTTAATTGTACTATTTCATTAGGTGATATGTATATATTACATATTGTGTATTGTTTTGAAAATCTAATTGAGAAAGCTGTGAATTGGAGGCTTGTTTGG
This sequence comes from Caprella mutica, assembly GCA_947561585.1. Taxonomy (NCBI): domain Eukaryota; kingdom Metazoa; phylum Arthropoda; class Malacostraca; order Amphipoda; family Caprellidae; genus Caprella; species Caprella mutica. The sequence goes on from CANNZV010001899.1 coordinate 29,186, forward strand.
ACGTTAAGTTTAGTATGTGGAATATCGTTGCGTATCAGAGTAGCAAGTTCATTTCCTGGAGTTGGGTTGTTAAAGTCTGTATAGATCGAGTATTTGCTTGGTGGTTTCTTTGGGTTGCCGCTGAGCATCGTCTCCTGTAGAAGTGCAACAGCTGGGTATTGTTGGTTCAGTAGAACACATAGATCCTCCTATTTGGATCTGTACCCTTGGCAATTCCACTGCAAGATCTTATACATTGAAAAGGTAAAAATTAAATTTAGTCAGTAATATATGGAATATAGTACAATATTGAGGATCTTTCTATATATTTCTAGATGATGGTTAATTTCTGTAGCTTTTCTCCTTTTCCTTTTTTCACCTTACACTGTTCCAAATATCAGTTTCCTTAGTTAATGATAACGAGTTTCTTCTTTCAGTTAATTTATTTGGTGGCAACGGTTTGTTTATTTCCATTGCTTCGGAATGATCAGAGAATTCATTTCTCTGATGTTTAGGGTGTTTTTGATTGTTGTTGTGGTCATGTTGAGATTCTTCAGACGATGATGAGTCTGCTCTTCGTAAGGGTACGGTTACTATGGATGCGTATTCAAGCGATTTTTCGCACTGACGATATCGTCAGAACTGATCGTCAGTGCGAGGTGGTTACACTGTACGCGATTTCTGATCGTCAGTGTGTTTCTGCCCCATTAATATTGGGGTCTAAACTATGTTTATTTGATATAATGTTTGGGAGGAATTAATGCATGTGTGCCTCTGAAATAATAGACGCAACGCTAATTTGATTATTATTTTCACAATTTCATTTTGAAATACCTAAATAGAGAAATATCTTTTATGTAATATAATTATTGAAAGATATTCCATTCTACTTAAAATTAAAATTGTACAAAGTAACAACCAATTCAAGCCTTTATATTTAATTATATTATGATTCAATTGATTTTATATAATTAAATAATATCTGTATTATTTACTGATACATAGTATCAAATAATATAATTCCAAAATGCATGAATAAACAGCAATAGCAATCAAATGAAAGAGAAATATACACAAAAATTACCGAAAGTTGTCGCAAGTCGCATGAAAAAATCAAACTCATTTGAACGCTGAAGTTAGTCTGACGACTTCGTACGTATTCTGACGACTAAATCGCTGCTACTGTAACCACACACATTGGAAGCATGAATTTGATTTTCATCCGATTTCATCAGAAGTCGTCAGTGCGAAAAATCGCTTGAATACGCATCCATAGTAACCGTACCCTTAGGGTCGTTTAGTGGATGAGCTTTGACTTTGCTGGTAGGTTAGATTTGGTTGGTATATTCTATTTTCATTTTTGTTCATATTTTGCTTGCTGTTTGGGACAGATGGAGGAGGCATATGAGTATTTGTTTTAGTAATTGTTGCATATGTGGGGTTTCAATATTTCTATTGAGATTAACTTTGGCTCTGGCTTCCTTGAAAGTTAGATGTTCTTTCGTTTTTATGATTAGTATTTCTTTTTCTGTTTGGTACCTGGGGCAGGTTCTGGATGCTACGCTGTGTGGCTCTTGGCAATGGATGCATTTTATGGGTTTTTGACAGGTTTCTTCCTTGTGGTCATCTATGACGTCATCTCCGCAGCGTGAGCACACTGGGATGGCTCTTCTGCACTTTGCACCCGAGTGTCCATAGTTTTGACAGTTGAAACATCTACGGGGCAATGGAATGTAGGGTCTTACTCTTTCTTTGAGTCCTGTAATTATGGTAATATTATCTGGTGGATTAGGAGTGTTGAAGGTTAGGATTAGGGTCGATGTGGGTTCAGGATTAGGTGATTTTGGATTTCTGATTATGCGCCTGCAGCTTATTACTCCATACTCTGATAGTCCCTCCGCTATTTCCTCCTCTGCATATTTCTTCAGTAGTGTGCAAGTGATGACTCCTTGTGATTTGTTGTGGAACTCGTGTGGTGTCACAGTGATGGGCTGGGATAGTAGTTCTGACATGGTTGAAAGTTTTTCTCCTTGCTGTTCACTTTTTACTTCTATGGGTCCATGATTTATTTTGAAGGTCTTCTGATATTTTCTCGAACTCTCCAATATATGACTTTAGAGCTCTATCGACTCTAAAAATATTAGCTTTTGCAATATTTGCTTCTCCGGTAGATTTAATGGAGTAGAATCTGGTGAAGTTTCTTGGTCGGTATAAGTTGTCAAAGGTCTCATATATATTTGTACTAGGTCTGGCATCTTTTTTGCCTTGTAATTTCTTTGTTTTGTGGGATTCATGGTTTTTGGAATCCATGCCAGTAGCATTAGCACTAGACCCAGCCTGGTTTGACACTGGGCAGTGAGTACCAGTCACATTCGGTGTCGCGCCTCCCCTTGGTACTCCAGGAGACGAGGACGGACCTTGTACCGATGATCCGCCAGGAACGGCCGTTATATTTTTATATGGACTTTTCATGTCGGATATTTATGGGGATCCACCCCAACTATTTAACCCATAGTTAGGTTGGAGCCGTTGGTCTGGTCCCTCAGGAAGAGCCTCTCCAGCATGATTGAATCTACCAGGGCGAACCCAGCTGGTACAGCCTCTCCCATTACTGTGACACACAAGCCCCTCCACCACGTCAAGGTGGAGGGGTTTGTCTACTAGGAGATTGGTTTACTTCGAGGGTTAACTGTATATCCATTTGTGAATATATTGAATTTAAAATCACAGTAAAAACAAAACAATAAATATTAGCAGATATTGAACATTATTGAATGAAAACAACTCGTAATTACAAATGGACGCGCTTCAATGACGCTATATTCCGTTTATGAAAATATCTCTATTGACGATAAATAAGTTGAAATAGATCGATAATTTGCCGTACTTTGTATTTCCTAGCCATATCGTAGCCAAGCTGCATGTCTTTGGTGAAGAGTTTGATGGAGAAGCTAGGGTCGTAAGTACCGTCCAGAATGAAAGGTACGCCTGTGTCCCACAGAAAGCTCTGTCCTACACTCAGTCTTATCGCCTCCCAGTACTTCTTCAGATCTATGTCTGATTTCTTAGCTAGTGCATCGAGGGGAAAACAAATGTTGTAGTCAATCTTAATATATAAACAGAACAATAAAGTTTAAAATATCTTAAAAGGTGAAAAACAAATTTTATTCCAAACAACGGAAGTAAATTTAAATTATTCCTACAAATAGTATATTATTTTTTTTTTCACAAATGAATTTCGCATTTGATTTTCGAAAGCAAGATGTCACTTACCGAGCATGAGGGCTTCAGAAGCAGCTATGAGACTCACTGCGCACAGCATGTTAGAAGTCACTTTGATGATCATTGCTGAGCCTATTTTACCCACATACAATGACCGCAGGTATGAGGCCTGAAACGTGAAGAACAACATGTAGCGAGTCTCTTTGAAAACCTAAGTCTTAAAGGGCCCCTCAAAAAAATTTAAAAAATATATCACAGAGTGAAGGCTATTTTGTAGCTAAAAATGGAATGATATGATTAAATTGAATAGATTGATATTCTTAAATATATAGGTGAAACAGTTACATCAAGCACGGGTCTGACAGCATCAGCCACTTCCTCATCTCCCCCCAAATAGGCTATCATGTTGCCCTTCTGTAGCGCAAGCATTCCGCCAGTGATTGGAGCCTCCAGGACGTGAGCTCCTTTGGACTTGGCTACCTTAGAGTACTCCTGTTAGGAACAACAAAGAACACTATTGACAGAACAACTTTAAATAGTTCATACTTTAAAAAGAAAATAGGAGTGAAACTATATAGAAATTGTTATGACTTTAGTCATAGAACTTTGTCAATATCAGGCTCTGATACGTCCTCTCAGGCCTTAAATTTTTAAGCATTTAAAATTAACCATATTTATTAATATTGTAAACAACATCAGGAAAGAGAAAATATGTTTTTAATTTTCTATTTATTGAATTCTAGATTAATAAATGTCTATCTTCTTTTAACTCTTTTCTCCTAACAACCTAGATAGACGAGGTTGTTATAGCTACTGATGACTAACTACGATGTAGATAGTGTAGAATAATTCCTTCTATTCTTAACCCAATTGAAATATAATTACTGCCACTAATTTTAATGGGTAAAGAACAAGCGCAACAAAATTTTATTCGGTTTTTATACCATTTCAGCAGCACTTATAGGTCAATACTTTCCAGTGAGAGTAACATCTAAATAGTAAAAGGTATTATTTGGTTAAACAATTAGAACTCACCAAAGTTTTATCATAGTCTGTGGTGGAATGGTCAATCCAAATCTGACCATCAGACAAACTGTCTAAGATTCCATTGGATCCTTCAGCAGCTTCCACCACATTGGAAGGCATCGGCAGACCTGCAAGTGTTACGCACCACCAAATTCATGTTTGTGTTTAAAAGATTTCAAAATTGAAATAAATAAAGTGGAAACACTATACTAAAAATAGACATAATATTCAAATGAATGCACATAGAAAAATATAATATTTCAAAATATAACATAATTTTTTTTAAAGTTCAATCGTTCTGAAACAGAGCATTGAGTCAAATTTTCTTTGGTTTGAGAATAAAGGAGCCATTAACCAGGTTAAGAAATTTCTATGAAGTGATTTTCAATATTTTTTGGGTCTGTGCAGTAGACATTTTCACATCCCTAGTTCGGTATTTGGTACATGTGGATTCATTATTTCATTATTGATGGTTTCTCCGATAGAAATTTGTGAGCATCCAATGTTAAGATACAAACTTAACCCTTTAGTATGTTTTTAATTGAAGATATGTCTAATTTTTCTAGCATGCGTCCACTGATTTAATTTTATTTCAAAGTTATTAATGTCTTACTAGTTATTAATGTCTCACTAGTTATTAATGTCTCACTAGATATCAATGTCTCACTAGTTATTAATGTCTCACTAGTTATTAATGTCTCACTAGATATCAATGTCTCACTAGTTATTAATGTCTCACTAGTTATTAATGTCTCACTAGTTATTAAAGTCTCTCTAGTTATTAATGTCTATCTAGTTATTAATGTCTCACTAGTTAATAATGTCTCACTAGTTATTAATGTCTCACTAGTTAAATGTCTCACTAGTTAAATGTCTCACTAGTTAAATGTCTCACTAGTTAAATGTCTCACTAGTTGAATGTCTCACTAGTTGAATGTCTCACTAGTTAATAATGTCTCACTAGTTAAATGTCTCTCTAGTTAAATGTCTCACTAGTTAAATGTCTCACTAGTTAAATGTCTCACTAGTTAATAATGTCTCACTAGTTATTAATGTCTCACTAGTTAAATGTCTCACTAGTTATTAATGTCTCACTAGTTATTAATGTCTCACTAGTTGAATGTCTCACTAGTTAAATGTCTCACTAGTTAAATGTCTCACTACTTGAATGTCTCATAGTTAAATGTCTCACTAGTTGAATGTCTCACTAGTTAAATGTCTCACTAAATAAATGTCTCACTAGTTGAATGTCTCGCTAGTTAAATGTCTCACTAGTTGAATGTCTCATAGTTAAATGTCTCACTAGTTGAATGTCTCACTAGTTAATAATGTCTCACTAGTTATTAATGACTCACTAGTTAAATGTCTCACTAGTTATTATTGTCTCACTAGTAGAATGTCTCACTAGTAGAATGTCTCACTAGTAGAATCTCTCACTAGTTGAATGACTCACTAGTTATAAGAATATCACAGTCCCCAGTGACTTCTCCGGGTGATGTGCGGGTGGTTATACCAGGAGGCAGGCGGTTGAGACAGGCCTGCACCGGGTCATAGGCACTCACTATGGTGAAGCCCTTTCGTCTGAGGTTGTGGGCCACAGTGCTTCCTGAAATGGAGTTATTTAACTAGAGAATCTATACAAATGCAATGGCAAAGAGTGAGACTGCCAACAATAGTAGTTATCACGCAAAAGCTGTTCATTTAATGCGGTTAAAGAAATAGTTAGGTTTAAGAAACGTAATGGAGTGAATCTGAAGGAGTTCTCTGGTTACTTCTAGCTTGAGTCAAAATGAAAGGGTAATATACGTTTGTCAAAAATATACTCAATTAACCACGGACTTCATGTAAACAAATATAATACTCTACCACAACTCTGGAGTTAAAGGTCGAAACCTAGGATTGATGAGAATAAAGGAGAGAATGACTTTCAATACTAATTGTGAATACGTAATTAGTAGAAAAGCACCGATACATGCTGGTAACCGATATACTTACCAATAAAAATTACATTTACATTTTCATCCATTTAGGTATAGTGTGACTAGTTGGATAGCCTACAGCGTGACTAGTTAAATAGCTACAGTTTGACTAGTTAGATAGCCTACAGTGTGACTAGTTAGATGGCTTCAGTGTGACTAGTTAGGTAGCCTACAGTGTGACTAGTTAGATAGCTACAGTGTGACTAGTTAGATAGTCTACAGTGTGACTAGTTAGATAGTCTACAGTGTGACTAGTTAGATAGTCTACAGTGTGACTAGTTAGATAGTCTACAGTGTGACTAGTTAGATAGTCTACAGTGTGACTAGTTAGATAGTCTACAGTGTGACTAGTTAGATAGTCTACAGTGTGACTAGTTAGATAGCTACAGTGTGACTAGTTAGATAGCCTACAGTGTGACTAGTTAGATAGCCTACAGTGTGACTAGTTAGATAGCCTACAGTGTGACTAGTTAGATAGTCTACAGTGTGACTAGTTAGATAGCCTAAAGTGTGAGTAGTTAGATAGCTACAGTGTGACTAGTTAGATAGCTACAGTGTGACTAGTTAGATAGCTACAGTGTGACTAGTTAGATAGCTACAGTGTGACTAGTTAGATAGCCTACAGTGTGACTAGTTAGATAGCTACAGTGTGACTAGTTAGATAGTCTACAGTGTGACTAGTTAGATAGCCTATAGTGTGACTAGTTAGATAGCTACAGTGTGACTAGTTAGATAGCTACAGTGTGACTAGTTAGATAGCTACAGTGTGACTAGTTAGATAGCCTACAGTGTGACTAGTTAGATAGCCTAAAGTGTGACTAGTTAGATAGCCTACAGTGTGACTAGTTAGATAGTCTACAGTGTGACTAGTTAGATAGCCTACAGTGTGACTAGTTAGATAGCCTACAGTGTGACTAGTTAGATAGCCTACAGTGTGACTAGTTAGATAGCCTACAGTGTGACTAGTTAGATAGTGTATAGGGTATGCAAATTCATTACAAAAACTGCGATTGCATTTAATTTTATATATCCATGATAGATTTATCTATTCATTTCATATTGAATCTAATAAATAACATCAAATGGTGGAATAAATGTTAAAATTGATCAAGTCTTTGTAACATTTACTATATATAATAGTATATTTATTACCCAGTAAATATTAGTTATTGCTGATAGTTTCACTCATTGCTCACCCACTTGCCCACATCATCCCACTAGTCACTCATTTCTCACCCACTTGCCCACATCATCCCACTAGTCACTCATTTCTCACCCACTTGCCCACATCATCCCACTAGTCACTCATTTCTCACCCACTTGCCCACATGCCACTAGTCACTCATTTCTCACCCACTTGCCCACATTCCACTAGTCACTCATTTCTCACCCACTTGCCCACATCATCCCACTAGTCACTCATTTCTCACCCACTTGCCCACATGCCACTAGTCACTCATTTCTCACCCACTTGCACACATCTCACTAGTCACTCATTTCTCACCCTCTTGCCCACATCCCACTAGTCACTCATTTCTCACCCACTTGCCCACATCCCACTAGTCACTCATTTCTCACCCACTTGCACACATCCCACTAGTCAGTCATTTCTCACCCACTTGCACACATCTCACTAGTCACTCATTTCTCACCCTCTTGCCCACATCCCACTAGTCACTCATTTCTCACCCACTTGCCCACATCCCACTAGTCCGATCTTCGTTTGCTTGGTGACGGTAGAGAGATGTCTCTGGCCTCTATTCTTGAGGAGGTGTCGGCAAACTTGTCTGATGAACATTGCAAACCCGATTGTCTCGAATAATTAGTTAATAGGTATCTGTAGAAAGAGAAAAGAAATTTATTTGATAAAATAAATGTATTTCGTTGAACTTTTCAATGTGAGATTTCACTAGCATTCTAAATAAATTGATACTCTTATTTAACAAATTTTCGGTCAGCACATAAAATTTCATCACCCTATTCTAAATTAAGTGAATATTAACAATAATACTACAGAGTACATTTGAATTTTATTTTCTTTAATAACATTCTAGCAAGAAGATAGGGTTCCATGCACCCCCATGATACATTTTTTAACTAGCATTTTTACAATCCCTGATGTGTCTGGGAATAGAATTTTCTTTGTTTACATTCAAAAATGTGTCCCATGTAGATTTTTTATTCATTTCTTTGTCCGCCATCTTGGATTTCTTGGGAAGAAAAAATTAGGGGTAGAGGAAATACAATGGAGCTTCTAGCATAAAAAAAAGAGTAATAGATATAATTTTAGCACCATTGGAAAGGGTATAAAAAGTACTATCTTATGAATCCATCATTTATTTTATCAGCGCACTGATAAAGTCATCAGGGGTCAAAAGGTCACGTTAAAGGGTCAATATTCAAAACTCAGTCCCTACCAATTTGATATCCATCCTTCTAATTACTGAATCAATATTTTGGATTCTACTTTTTCGTGAATGAAAGTGTTCATGTATAGGCAGTTTTAAAAAATAAAAAAATATATTTTAATTGAGTATAACATTATAAATCTTTTCATGATAATTTGGATTTTATTTTTAATAAATTCCCCGAAATTCCATTTCGACGTATTACTGTTTCCTCTACTTTTCTGTTTCTGTAAATGTCGTATATGCTCCATGAGTCCAGAAGCTAATTACTTTTATATCTTACTTTTTTTTTTGGTTGTTACAACCAATTGGTTAATAATGTTGAAAAATCATCTAAGCATTTAGTCTTCATCATCACTACAAAAATCTTCATGGTCACCTTCATAGTCAAACGTTTCTTCGTCAGTGTCCTCATCACACAGTTCCATTCCTTAGTCTTTGGAACTAACTCTACCAAGACAGGGGGAAGTACTGGGCCGCAAGACCACACGTACCGGCTCCAAAACACCTTCAACATTTCGTTCTTAACCTTGTTCAGGATAATATGGCTTTGGAGACCAGAAAATTGGCTCATCCCCAAGCTTTCTTAAAGGCAATGACTACAATTATATGACCTGCTACACAAAATTAGTAAGGAAGTGTGATTGCCAGGTAATTGCATGTTTGCAACAAAACAAAAACCTGAAAGTTTCATGAAGATTTGAATGACGTTACAACTTCTTCAGGGGAAATCTTGCCCTTTCCCTTGAAGGAACTTGTTATGAATTCTGCCATTTGACTTACATTTACTATTTTATGATGTTTTCCAGTTCCGATGTCTAGAAATATGGTAAGACCTATGGCAGCAGCATAAAACAGAAAGATCACAAATATATCGGTGTCTGGTGTCTTGAGTAACAGCTGACTTGTAACCCAGTTTTATAGCATATTTCAGGTACAGCACAAACCTTGAATCAATTAAGCATCATAAGCAAAAAATAGGTCTGCCATATCAAAAGGTCGAAGTTGTTTGTCTTCACAGCGTACAACAACCTCAGGATAAATCGTGTATGCTCAATTAAGCTGAACCAGTAAATGACAGTTTTCCCCAAATGACCGCTTTACGAACCTTGTCTTCTTAAGCCTGATATACCTGTCTAAAATGAGGCCAGTAGATGGATTTTGCAAGGTAACATCTAGATATCCACGACTACAGCTTTCGGCACTAAGCAGGGCCATAGAGTTGGTTACATCCACATTCTCCTCTTCACGGAAGCACTCTATAAATAAACACTCCATTGCTTCACTGACTAGACAGAATAGAGCTTTCGCGCATGCCTTAATTAACTTTGAGCACACTCTTAAGACACACACAGAGAACGGTTTTGTTGATACAACAAAAAAAAGTAGGTTTTTGGTTGTATCAACAAAATAAGTTAGTCAGCTATGAGCCATCAAAATAATTTTGTTACAGTAAATATATATTTTTGTTAAGGTTTTTTTGTTATAGTTACACCAGAATTTTTAAGGTAACAGTAACTAGAGCTTATTAGTTATAGTAACATTACAATACTGTTACTTCAAAAAATGTATTTTGTTATGTCAACAAAAAATATATTTAAAGCAACACAAATTTTTTTTTTGTAGCTACAAAATCATCTAGTTATTTTAACTGAAAAAATAGATCATGCTGTTTTAATTACTATTGCTTATTTTATTGCATATAGTGAATATGTAAATTTGGCTGTATATCAATTAGTTTAATGTTACAAGATGTTATATACAAATTATATGGGAAGAAATGAACATAGAAATGAAGTGTTGCATCCAGGAATCGAACCGACGATCTCCATTTTCCAGTCTGCGGCGCTAACCTCTCAGCCATCATGGACATGGTAACAGTAGGATTGGAATGAAGTATAACCATTATGAAAACACGCATGCCTTTTAAAGTTGGTATAAATGAATATTATTTAATATTCTATTGATCTCGTATCTTTTCTTTTCTTATAATAACAAGCAATGGAACATTTCAATTGAATATTTTTATAATAGCTATCTATTAATATTTATCAATTTCCACCTACCTACCTAGTTTCTTACTAGGTTTTATTAATCAATACCTACATAAATACCTACTAGTGTGTATCATTACTTACGTAGTTATGATACGTAAATAAGGCTTCAAAATGAACTTGCTGTGCTGTAAAATGTATCGATATTTTTACCTTTAAGATTTGACCCAAGACTCAATGCATAACTTTTTCCCGCGTAAACCAGACGAGGGTTTTCCCGCGTAAACCAGACAAATTAGCGCTCAAGAAACACGTATAAATTTATATATAGATTGATTCTATACGAACAATGAATACATATTGTGGTAACTTAAAATTTATATGAAGCCTAATAACAAAAAGAAATGGCAGATAATTATTACTAATGACAATATAATATTGTTAATAGTAAAAAATATATCAACAAAAATATAATATTATTGTAGCAAAATTATTATTTATAAAGACAAAGGTATTTAGTTAAACAACGATGTTATATTTTAACTAAATTTTTCAGTTACTACTACAAAAACATTTTGTTATAAATAAAAAAAACAGTTAACAATATTATATTGTTATCATAGCAATATTTAAATTAATATGAACAAAACCTTTTTAGTAACCTTAACAATATTCTATTACAAAAAATGTACTGTTAACTTGAAGAAATATTTTGTTGTAGTGAAGAAACCTATGAACAATATTTTATTGCTAATTTAACTCAATTTATGGTTAATATAACAAAATTTTCCCATTACCATAACTAAATGTTATCGACAAAACACGTTTCGTAAATTTAACAAAACCGTTCTCTGTGTGCAGCCACTGGTTACAAGTCCAGCCTCAGGAAGAATTTCAGAGTAGCCAGAGCACAGGCATTTGTGATTGGTCAACATGCTTATATATAAATTTATCAGAGTGTGGAAAGGCCTAGGAGTTACCACATGATTCTTTTATTCTTCAGGAAACTTCCAAATGAATGGTAGTGCTTTCATGCGACCTCTAAAGTCAAAAGTGCTTAGAACATATTTCTGGCAGACCTCCAGTGTAGCATCTTCTGATCGTTTTAACAACTCCTTAGTAACGGAATATTCAGTGAACGGCTGATTTATCGGGTTTAAATAAATAATGTTCGACCTCCGACCAAGAATAACACATTTCAAACGATCTTGTCGTATAATTTTCGTCATATAATTAATTATCAACCAATATTATCAATATGCACCTATATTAACATTATTTCTAAGAAATCAGAAGCTGTTCTTTACGTTGGCGTAATCCAATTTTGTATTGATCCATTAGTTTATGAGTTAATAGCAGTGCGAAAAGATGCCCACGAATATCAGATGCCTCAAGGTACGTTTTGCATGCGGCGATTGTAGCTATCATCGCTCGAAGCAATCATCACCCAGTGTTAATCGCTGATCACTAACTTCAATGCTATTCCTATTGGGCTCTTTTGCAACAAGTGATTGTCGCTGAGCACTATTTCAATGTACAGGCAGGCCTCGCTTTAAGTACACCTCACTTCAATAGAAGTTGTACTTAAATCGATTCATGTCTCAAAATAAGTACCGTTCGTTGACATACAAAACGGAGATAATTTTTTGTGATTATTTCACGGTAGCTATCAAAAACATCAAAATTATAATCCAGATGAAGTTATTAGAAGCAATTGGTTCAGAAATGCAACATGTCCTATTTTAGGGTAAGTTCCGTGTTATCGCATGGTTCCATATTTTCGAACACGTAAAAATCTCTATATATTAATTATTATTTAACTTTTATTTCAATTGGTATTCATGATACCAATTAGAATAGAAATTGAATAATAATAATTATTATGTTTTCTTTTCGGACGTGTCCGAAAATGTAGAACCAACCAATGACTTGAAACTTAGTACCCTACTCCCAAAAATATTTCACAGAGCATAAAATGGCTGTTTGTTCAATGTAACACAATAATTATAGAAATCTAAGTATCTATTAATTACTCACCTATACTGAATGAGAGTTAAGCTATGGTTGGATTTTAAAACCTTTAATAAATTCACAACTTTAAACTTTCATCACAGTCACAAACAATGAAAGACTGTTTAATAATAGGCTTATAATTATAGTACTCTAAATCTAAACAAACTTTCTTTCTTTATAACGCATAGAAAATGAGATACATAATCAAGGAGTGACAATTATAGATTTTTTGTTACTCTTCTTCGCTTTAGTTCAGTAATAAGATAGGATCACTTTGAACAGCTGATTGAACTATAAACGCCATGATGAGCTGGCCTGATCAACTATAGACGGCCATTACGAGTTGCCAGGCGATGGAGGCAAATCAGAGATTTAAGAGTAAATTATGAACTTATTATCATGTAATATTAACCTACTTCTTAGGATTCAACATTTCTACTTGTGTTGTTATGTTAAATAAGTTACCTAGTATGTTAATTACGACGGATATACCTAATTAAGTGGTAATTTAGCATTCTTTAGCACTACCTATCCCATATTTCGGAGGCTGGCAAACTGTATGCCAATTTACAGCAAAAAATATCGCCCAACTTCTGATCTAAACCAATATGGCTCATATTTGAGGATTTCAAGCCAAAATTAACATAGACTTCATTCAAATTTTCAAGCTAATTAGATCTGTCTAAGTTTTAACATTTGAAATGTAAGCTAATTGATTGGTTTTAACTGGCATACTCTGTAATATGGTCTAGGTTCAGCCAGTTCAATTTTAAATTCATAAATTTTATCAGTTACAGATGAAAATTCAGGAAAAAATTTCTTCAGTCCTATCAATTATGCCTTTGGCAATATTTTCATTCCCTATTAAAACTTTCGTCAGACAACTCTAAATTGGTTTAAATTGCATTACGATGTGAGGACAACCACCATTCTGATTGAAACGCCATCAAGCTCCTGTGTATATAGACGATTTTTAAATAGATTAATAATTATCAGGTCAGTTAAGTAACACTATTATAGTAATTGAATAATTGCAAATCCATTGGTATAGTTTATTTCATCATTACACAGTTATAAGTGGCTTAAAATAGTCCAATTATAAAAACGGATGCAGACTAAGTTCGCCATTTGTTTTGTTTTTTAGGACCACTTTGAACAGCTGTTATTTTCGGGAATCTGGCCTGATCAACTATAGACGGCCTTGCCTGCTACCGCTTCTTAAAATTCAAAGTATACTAGGCGGTGATAACGCGCCAGATACTCTTTGCAGTCTATATACTATATAGTGTTTTCTATAGAAATTGAATGTTGATTCTATTCAAATTTTACAAATAAATGAATTTACTTTTAGGTGAAATTTTGAAATTTCTGCTTTGTTCTAAATTTCTTTTTTTTATAAAAAAATTAGTTTTCTAAAAAAAATTGTGCTTCTTTTATAAAATTCTTGAATCTGATTGATATATATATTTATTTGTGTACTTACCCATTAAAATTAATGGGGAATCAATAGTAAAAAAAATATATATGATTTAAAAAAATTATGAAAAAATGTAGCTATGTGAAAAATATGTATCTAAATAAAAATTTATGAAAATAAATATACTTATATGTATATAGAAATGTAAATTAAAATTTATGTTAAGAATTATATATAAAAAATATATACATATTTTTTTATATATATTAGCTGTATTGGGATATCTTCTACTTTATCTGGTCTGTGTATGTGCTTCTACTTTGACTGCTGCGGTGAAACTGCCCAGTATACTTTGCAAGCGGTGGTAACGCGTCCAGATGCGGTGCCACCGCCTAGCGCCATAACAACGCGGACTGCCAAGGCGGTGGCACCACCAGTATACTATGCCACTTTGCTTTTCCATTAATTTAACCGTGATTAATTGAAGATTCGTAAACAGGGCAGTGGCACTGCGGCGGGGGAACTGCCAGTATGGGCCTTAGAACTGATTTACCGCATGAAAGAGTCAATGACCAAAACGTTAATTGAATGAAAAATAATAGAATTTGTTTTTACTACTACCATATGGAAATAAATTATACCTATTATGATTCTTTTGTGTGTGTTTTTCGTCCTCGCGCAAGCCCTTTTTATTTCTATTTATTTAATTCGCTGCAGGACGTTTAATTTTTATTGTAACTATTAATAGATTATCAAGATAGATGCAGGAAAAGTAAACAAATAAAACAGTGTTTTTTAGAAAATTTAAGCTTTGATAGTTTGTAAAACAAACCAATTTAAAAATGGGTTTCCATTTTCTTTTGCGCCACCCTGTATAAAGAATCGGAATCGAGCTTTGTCTTTTTCCAGAAATCGACATCGGAATCGGCATCGTAATAGGAATTGGCATCGAATCAGAATCAGCAAAAAATTTGGAATAGTCCCATTACTAGTACATATATCCATGTGACTGTACAACGCAGTACCTATAGCCATGTGACTGTACAACGCAGTACCTATAGCCATGTGACTGTACAACGCAGTACCTATAGCCATGTGACTGTACAATGCAGTACATATATCCATGTGACTGTACAATGCAGTACATATATCCATGTGACTGTACAATGCAGTACCTATAGCCATGTGACTGTACAATGCAGTACATATATCCATGTGACTGTACAATGCAGTACATATATCCATGTGACTGTACAATGCAGTACATATATCCATGTGACTGTACAATGCAGTACATATATCCATGTGACTGTACAATGCAGTACATATATCCATGTGACTGTACAACGCAGTACTTATATCCATGTGACTGTACAACGCAGTACTTATATTCATGTGACTGTACAACGCAGTACCTATAGCCATGTGACTGTACAACGCAGTAGTTATATCCATGTGACTGTACAACGCAGTACTTATATCCACCACACTGTACTACATTCTATCAGTACTGTGTTGTAACATGTAACCTCTTGAGAAGATTCTTTATCTAATACCTAAAAATCTTGACCTCGATATCTACTGATACTAAAAATGGTTAACAGTGGGAAAATATTAATAAGTATTTCATTCATGACTCCTTCGCTGAAAATAACACATACTCTTCATTCAGAATTAATCGACATATTGTTAAAATATAACGAAAATATTAATCGATAATTTATTCGTGATATTTAGAAGAAAATGAGGGTGAGTTTCTCACAATTAGATAATTCTATTCCTAGACTTTCAGTAAGCCATATTAATAACTAGGGGGTGTTACTAATCACACAGCGAAAGGTACACTGCTTACCTTCGCTCCACAAGAGATGAGATGCCAATGCTTAGCTTCTCGACTGCCTGTTCTACTGATACTCTCTCTACTCCACTCACTCGGTAGTTAGGGCCTGTGACTTCTAATTGCAATACTCTAAATATTTATAATTTGGATGAGAAGTAAGTGCAGCAATTTTCTCTATATTCTTTTATGAACATTTTAAATGTACTTTTCATGTACAGGAATAATACGATAAGTCGTGATGTATAGTGTAGCAAACACTGTACTGTGTAGCAAACACTGTACTGTGTAGCAAACACTGTACTGTGTAGCAAACACTGTACTGTGTAGCAAACACTGTACTGTGTAGCAAACACTGTACTGTGTAGCAAGCACTGTACTGTGTAGCAAACACTGTACTGTGTAGCAAACACTGTACTGTGTAGCAAACACTGTACTGTGTAGCAAACACTGTACTGTGTAGCAAACACTGTACTGTGTACCTAAACATAGTGTAGCAAACACTGTACTGTGTAGCAAACACTGTACTGTGTACCTAAACATAGTGTAGCAAAGTGTTCAGTTAGTTACAGTGTAGCAAAGTGTTCAGTTAGTTACAGTGTAGCAAAGTGTTCAGTTAGTTACAGTGTAGCAAAGTGTTCAGTTAGTTACAGTGTAGCAAAGTGTTCAGTTAGTTACAGTGTAGCAAAGTGTTCAGTTAGTTACAGTGTAGCAAAGTGTTCAGTTAGTTACAGTGTAGCAAAGTGTTCAGTTAGTTACAGTGTAGCAAAGTGTTCAGTTAGTTACAGTGTAGCAAAGTGTTCAGTTAGTTACAGTGTAGCAAAGTGTTCAGTTAGTTACAGTGTAGCAAAGTGTTCAGTTAGTTACAGTGTAGCAAAGTGTTCAGTTAGTTACAGTGTAGCAAAGTGTTCAGTTAGTTACAGTGTAGCAAAGTGTTTACTAACTGTTTCACTCTCGTCTGGTTACAAAGTTTCATTTCCATTAATTATACTGAAAATGTATCAGACTAATAAAAAAGCATTGGCATTAGCTGTTGCTGCTATAGAAACTGATTCTAAGATAGTATTAGAATGTAGGTATGATAAGGAATAGCAAGTAATTCTCTGTACGCATGGTGTGAATTATCTTAAAGGGGCAGTAAACTTTATAAAAAATATCCTTTTCAGTAATGGAAATGTTGTTAGTTATTAGTTGTATGCACACGAGCGTTTATTCGTCTTATATATAACTAACACCAGTAAAAAAAAAATTACTAAATAATTTGGTTCAAGTCTAGCGTTCATCACAAGTGACGCTGCGAATTATTTTTTACAATCCTAATCAGCTGTTATCAATTAGAAATACCAATTATTCGACATCAATAAGTATAGAACTACCACCCCTTCAAGCAACACATCTTCAACTCACTCTGAAATATTGAAAAAAGGCACACTACTTCTATTGTTGCCTAAAGAGTGTATACGAGTTTTTTAAATTTAAATTGTGATAACTAAGAGTTGTTTTAGAACTGGTCTAACTGGATTCTTCTGGAAGCAGGTTACTAAAAGTGCTATTGGTGTTGTGTGCATTTCTATTAGTGCAACCTCGTTAAATAAGTTATTATTTTATGCGTAGAGAATTAATTGATTTCATATCATTATTACTTTTCTGGTATAATCTAACAAACAAAATATACTTTGTTCTATCCATTAAGTTTGTTTTACAGCACAATTCATGATTGTTTGATGAAACAATAATCTTGATATCGTGACCGGACAATTGCCACCCGCGGACAGTTGCCACCCAAATAATTATTATATTATTATAATAACTTAAAAGATAGTGATGAAATACGCATAGTATTTCTATACGATTAATTATTAATTATTTACATTTTAAGATATAAATTTCTTCACTCATCATTTATTGTTATTTTATAGAATTAATTATTCCAGTTGGTGATATAATAAATTGTAACGATACTATGACATATGTACAGTACTGTATGTTGAACCCTGATCAGGTGATCTGCTTTATAATATTTTATATTGTTTACATATTGTTTCTTATACGATACATTTACATCATACACTTTATTTCTATTATACAATAATTGATCATTAATTTTCCATTAAAAATTTAATATTTGTTCCTTTATCACCACTATAATTATTAAGAAAATATTTATGATTTAATATATGGCAAGCTACAGTATTTGAAATCAGTCGCTCAAATTATGTACATATTTAAATTTTTCAAACTCCTTTTATATTTTTCATTATGAATTTTCAAACTTTTCTTTCCGTTCTAGTGACCGGTTATATTCTATGACACCTGTTATTAGTATTTCACTGTAAAAATATGTTTAATTAACGTTATCAATATACGACATTATTGATTCGTGATCAATTGTTGATAAGTCTAATATCTCACCCAGTAAAGTTCTATATATATTATTAATTGATAATGGACAAACAATAGGTATTTGCATTACTACTACTTAATTAAGAAAAATTTCAAGTGAAGGATCCTGATAATAAATTAGGGTTGTGACAATATGCTTTCATGATCGTAGATCCTAAAAATATTATAAACGGAGAGGATTAAACACTACTGATTTGTTTTAAACCACCGGTATACAATTCAATACAATTCAATTTTCTCGTCTGTGATATTCTTAATATCTATGACTTTTAGCATATTATTACAACTCTAATAATAATCACCAGGGTGGCAATTGTCCGGGTGGCAATTGTCCGTGTGGCAGTTGTCCGGGTGGCAATTTTCCGGGGGTGGCAATTATCCGGGTGGCAATTGTCCGGGGGTGGCAATTGTCCGTGTGGCAATTTTCCTAGCACCTCTTGATAAATATATAATAATTTATTACTCTAATTTAAGATAAAGTGTTTGGTGCCTTAGTGTTCATAACACAAGAAGTTACTTTTTCATCTTTTGTTTTAATTTTTTAAATTATAAATAACATAATATATTAGCTACATAGAATGAAGTTTTCATGTACAGTTATAACTGCTGAATATTTGTGTTATTTTCATCTAACCAGATTTTATGCGACTGCAATTATCTCTTTCATATATTGTAAACACTCAATATTGACTTTCTTTCAATTCTTGATTTAAGAAAATGAACGATTTTTTTGTCTAATTTTCCGAGGTCGAATTTTCCGTGGACAGATGTTCCGTGGACGAGTTTTCCTATCACCGACAAGAATGTGTACATATACTCTCAATCAACTGTATAATAAAAACTAAACTGCTAAGCGAAAACTCAAATGAAAATTGGCCAAACTGACAATGTACGAGTTGCGTGCAGCGATTGAAGCAACTTTGACAGACTGGAGGTCGTCATTCGAATAAGAGAAGGGTTTATTCTTTACACGTCATCTCAGTGTTCTCCATAACATATCTTAATCACTTTTCATGTTGTTTTACCTTTTTTAATGTTTTGTCTGATATTTTTTGTGTGTCTCAGATCTTTTGTGTCACTTTGTAGAGTAGTTACACCTCTTTTTAAATATATATTGAACTTTTCTAATCAAAGAAAATGTGGCGGAAAAGGTAACGAAATCAAAATACTGAAAATCGGAAAAACAATACATTAATTATTGATTGTAAATTGTAATGCCTATCAATATAATCAATGTTTGACTCGATAGTCGTAGACGAATGAAATATTTGTAAACAATATAATTTAAATATAAATGGCCGGTAAAACGGCCATTTTTGTAAAAGATCGTACGCTGTAAGGGCTTAATAATCATTATTTAACTTTGATTTCTTTTAGAAGTTAAATAATAAATATTATATCTTTTTTTGTTACGTATCTGAAAATGTAGAACTTGGAATTTTACTTAGTACCCTACTGTCGAAAATAGTCCACAGACAAAATTTTCTTTCATTATAACTCATAGAAAATGAGATGTACAATCAAGGAGTGACAATTATATAATCCTTGTTACTTTCCCTCGCTTTAATTACCGTTTGGTAATAAAAACTGAGACGTGATTTGGTAATAAAAGCGGAGCCTGTCTGTACAAGTAATATACTAATACAAAAATAATAAATAAATAAATAACCGCGCGCAGCAAACGGTCCTTCTTTTTTGTATAGCGGCAGCGGCAGTGCCGCTACTTTTTCAGAAGCGCTAGCGGAGAGAGTTTTATTTTGCGCTGCAGCGCTACCGCTTCCTTTTTAAGTTGTAAGTGACATTGAGACAAATCCGCGCATTGCAATAAACTGATATTCAAGCAAGGACCAACTGACGAAATGTGACCACGTGATATGAAGAAAAAGGCACCTAAACCGATCAACTTCAACAGCATCTTACGCTTTATGCAGATTTTTTTTTAAAATGGATTTACCTTAATAGTTTGCCTTGGAAATTTACAGTAAAATATTATTTTAATAGATTTATAATTTCAGAAGGGGTTTAGCGTATGCTTCGGAACCAAAGGCCATATCGCTGACGTCAAAAGTAATTTGAGTACAAGGGACTGGAAGAAGCAGTTATAAAGGGAATTGGCTCCCTACCACCGACAGTGATAATGCTCATCAATGCCAAAAAAAAAAAATACACTTACAAAAAAATGTGACGAAAAGGGACACAAGCACCGGTGGCTGCACTCACGGATGGACTTTTTCATCCGTGAATGCAGCAAAATGAGGTGAAAGTATAAATGACCTGTTTCAGCAGTATCCTCTAAAACTGCAAATACCGTTAAAACAAAATAACCATAGCAGAAAACAGTGAAGGGCCCAAGGAACGCCAACCCGGTGCTATAGGACGTTTCGTTACTAGGACGATTCGTTACAAGATTTTTGTTTCCAGACAAACGCTTTTTTAAATTTGAAATGAGTTATATGCTACAAATTGTACCAATCCCATACATTATAAATATATTTTTTAATATGTATTGCATTTTTTCACCCTATAATTTTTTTCCAAAAATCACCGCAAATTTTCAATCATATTAGAAAATAGTATATGGGAATTAAAATATAGAATTAAATTAGTAAATTATAGTCTTTTTCTTTTATGATCGAAAATATTTATTACCTTCGCAAATTTGTGGAGGGTTATGTTTTCTCATTCTGTTATTTCCATTCGGTAACATGTAACATCTGGTTATTGGACCCTAATGTTAATTTTTTTTGGCAGTAGCAAAAACAAAAGATTTTCTCAATGTACGCAGTAAAGCAATGTCTGAGTTCTCGGACTGAACCACATTTTCGATCTTGTGATGAAAAATAAAACAGATTTATTGTTATTTATCTTCTATAATCTATATCGATTATTATCCATGATATTTTCACTTCCACCTTTTCTAGTCAAAGATATTAAAAGATGATTGTTAATTTCAATACCTCTGATTATAATCAATATATAACCAGATACTTAGCAGACGAATAAAATGTATGTTAAACATTATAATTTAAAGTAGTATAAATTCTTAAATATATGGGATTGGTATATTTTAGTCTGCAACCCATAACAAATAAAAAAAATCTTTCCAGGTTTTAAAAAAAAAATCTTGTAACGAAACGCCCTAGTAACGAATCGTTCGTTAACGAAACTTCCGGTAACGAAGCGTCCGGGTACGAAACGTTCAGTAACGAAACGTCCGGTTACCTGCCAACCCCTTTTCTTCCATTCACCATTAGGATACAGCCACTGGGGCTTATTTTAATCAAAGATGACGAATCATGTAAAAACTGATAATTTAAAGTTAATATCAGGTTTGTGTTTCTCCTCTTTTCCACCACTTTCAAATGACAGTTCTACGACAAATCTGTCAATTTCTCAATTGCATTAGACGTTATCGTCTTATTCTTTCCACATCTGATCTTTCCACGAAAACTAACCCCATACACATTCTGGTTCAGGATGGACGTAGCATTTTCAATCGGTGTTAAATTTGTAGAGAGACTAGACTATACCATCACCTTGTCATCAACGAACTTATAACTTTCCGATGAACAAATCCACACTTCAAAATTAACAGAATTTTTTTCACTCTATCTGGAATCCTGGAAGATCCAACCTGTTTACTTCCAATGATCCCAACTCAAATTATCACACCTCCACTCACATGTGGTGAGTTGGCGATGTGGTGAGCCATGAGGGAGCCAAGTTTTAGCCTAACCGTCATGGCCGGCGAGAGTGGCATGCATAATTGTCTGTGAATAGTACTGTTTAGTACTCAGTCTTCAGATACTTCTCCGCCCATAGTAACTTTGATTTCTTATGTGTATCCTTCGAAAGAGGCCTGGTAACAGATGAAACATAAGAGGCGATCAGTTTCAGTGTTCTACAGTGAGTAATTTTTGAGAAGCTATCCACACCAATACTGCATCACTGGCTTCAATTGATTCCTTCCTCTTTCTTGATCAAGGACAAGTTAGGTCTCGTAGCTAGTAATTTTCTCAAGGGGATCAGCTATAATTTTCTTCATTGTAGTTGGTCGTAAGTATAATTTAATCAATTTTACAGCATATATGATAAACTTTAAAGCAGATCTGTAGCGCTGCCGCTACATTTTGTTGTGGCGGCATCGGCAGCGCCGTTGCTTTTCAAGAGTAGCATAGCCCACCATTACCAATAGGTTAGTTATAATTCTTAGACTATGGATAAATCTTCTTGGGTCACCCTGCATATTTTTGTATTTTAGAGCCTTCAAATCTCTATTTCTCTCACACCATAAAACTTAGGTATTTTTATTGAATGAATGTTTAAATACTGCACGAAATATGTACACTTGAATGGGAGCTTGGATGTAAATTATGTTCATATGAATTTATATTATTTTTTAAGTCGCAGCAGAGACCAGTAGACCTAATTCCAAAAACAATTTATTCAATAAAGTTTAATATTATTTATTTTAACATGATAGGTGAAATCTCTTGACTAATATACCGTAAATAGGGGTCTTTCCCATTTGACGAACCCACCAGATTTAATTTAAATTAATTTTTTTATATGTATTTTTGTCCATAGAATTCGAAAATCGAAATCGTTTTTTGTAGAAACTAATACTTTTTGAGATATGAGGGTTTAAAGTTATTTATTTCCTATGTATTACTGAAGGATTGAGAACTTTGAAAAAACTCGTGTTTTCATTGAAATTACTCAAACAATATATAGATTTTTTACATGAAACAGTAATGTAGTTTGTTGTATCCGCTAGTTTGTTGTACTACACACTCCATGATTGATTAATGAACTGGCAGGGGGGCTCGGAGGGCAGCACGCCCCCCGAAATACATATATCGAATATATTTCCAGTTTCCGTGATATTTTCCATTTATTACTTCAAAGCTGATATATGTGTAATGAGGGCCGTGCCGCCCCCTATACCCCCTTGCCAGGTCATTAAACAATCATGAAGTGTGCACTACAACAAACTAGTGGTTAGAACAATCTGCATTACGGTTATCTTTGACCAAGAAGCGTGAAAACACGAGTTTTTTCAAAGTTCCCAATCCTTCAGTAATACATAGAAAATAAATAACTTTAAACCCTCATATCTCAAAAACTATTAGTTTCTACAAAAAAAGGTTTTAATTTTCGGATTCTATGAACAAAAATACATATAAAAAAATAATTTGAATTAAATTTGGTGGGGGTCGTCAAATGGGAAAGACCTGTAAATAGTCATGATATATTAGCTAATATTTATAATCAGACAAGGTTTGTCTTAAATGGTGTGCAATATTCAAAGTTAAAAATCAGTCATTAGCAAGGTTTAGAAGGGCCAGTTCACTCAATGAAAAGTTTAAAAAATTTAACATGAAATGGTAGGTATATAGTATCGATTGTAAACTTATGTGAATTCATTGATCTGAAATAGGAATATAGTTTGAAATAATAGTCTTTTATCTCAATCTTTGCACCGACGCTGGAAAAGTACATGAATGATTTTTCAAAGCTATAGGGGACAGTTTTTGTTAAAAACAGAATAATTCGTAAACTAATTCGAGTTTTACTATTTAAAGATTTCTGTATGTAGATAAATCATGTTACTACAATTTGTATTGTGACTGTTTTACAGTGTAAACCTTCATTCGAAAGTTATAAGACAAAATGTAAGAGAGATTCAAGTGTCCGAATGCTCCTTCGGACAAGGTGTGAGGATGATTCGGACACCATAAAAACGGTTAAAACATTGGAAATTTGGGTGATTAAACGATAGAATTGAATTTGGATCTACTAATTAATTTGAAATAAACCATAATGACTTGTTATTCACAGTAATAATTCATCGTATTTGAAATTTTATCATAATAATAATATTGTAATGATTGAACATTTTCTCCAACAAATTATAGATAGCCCGTGAGTAATCACTGTGAAATTATCCTTATATTTAATAGCTATATATCAAAAGCAAATTGTATAACTATTTCCTTTTACTTTGGGTATAACTATTTCCTTTTTCTCTGAATTCACCAAAATTAGTAAATTACATCTTAAATATTTCATCGAATGTTTAAAGTATAATCCATAAGTGTAGATCTTGCTACACCTCAAATTTCAGCAGCTTTTCTGACATATAAAGATTTTTAGAATTCATGAAAAGTTTTTTGAATACTTTCTTTATTACGTCCTCTATATCAGTTTTCCTTTTATAATGAAAAGGCATGATTACGATCGTCAAACTGTCCAATAAAGACACTAATATTAAAAGTTGCAACTAATCTTATAAACGAATGCTATGTCAATTAAAATAATTAACTTCAAGTTCAGAATGTCCTTTTTAATAAGAATTACTTCAATAAATTTTATTGGTGGACTGAATCGGATACAGAGGGAATGTTCGGACACCGTCCGAACCAACCGCAATAGAAGTGTCCGATTCATCCCAAATGACACTTCAAAATTAAAAACACCATCATTTTTCTGATTTCATTTGTATTATTTTTTAACACACCGAACATAACATAAAATATTGATATAATTCATACCTATGAGATTGAGAATCAGTTTCGTATTCATAAAGTCCACACACGATCTAATTGAATCACGAAAAATTACATCAATATTGAAAAAAACAGTATAGAAAAACTGCATCTCCGCATTGGATCTTTCAAATAGCTGACGGTTAACACGTCGGTTAATGGGCGTTAGTTCCAACAATTATAAACATATTTAAACGAGTTGTCCGAATCATCCCTTTGTCCGAATACTCCCGGTTCTCCTCTATACAGGGTGCACCGCAAAAAAAAAAGGAAACCCATTTTCAAATATGTTTATTTTACAAACTACTGAAGCTAAAAAAATCTAAGAACATATTTTTATTCATATAGTTTTTCTGCATCTCCCATGAAAATCTGTTAAACTTACGACTAAAATTAAAAATCTAGCAGCGATTTGAAAAAATATAAATAAAAAGGGCTTGCGCGAGGACGAAAAACACAAAAAGATTTCATAATAGGTATAATTTATTTCCATATGGTAGTATTAAAAATGTAATCCTACTATTTTTCATTCAATTTACGTTTTGGTTATTGAAAATTGCAGAAACCATCTTGAAAAAATTAGACTGTGCGATAAATCATTAATATGTTTGTATTCTCAATAAATAGTTCATGAATATGATTAATGTCTTCATGTGTTAGTTCTGTTCCCTTTTGACCTGATCGCTTTTTGTTCAAAATAAAGTGGTTTCTTCAGTTTTAAACTTATTAATATAAGTCGATATGGTTTTATAGTTGGTGGAAATATTTCCTGAAAGCTATGTTCAAAATGAGGTTGCATCTGTTTAAAGCTTTCAGTATTTAAATAACTTGTCACAACAAAAAAAAAACATTTTCAAACTAGTTTATTTTACAAACTAAAAGCTAAAAAATTTCTAAAAATATCATTCTATTCCTTTACTTTTTCTACATCTATCTTGAAAATCTGTTAAAGTTAAGATAAAAAGTTAATCATCCTGCAGTGAATTAAAAAAAGGTAAATAAAAATGGCTTGCACGAGGACGAAATATACAAAAAAAATCACAATAGGTATAATTGATTTCATATGGATGTAAAAACATTAAATTATTATTTTTTGTAACAAATAAAAGACGATTGAAATCTTAATCATCATTTGAAAATTGATGTTCGATATAAAATTGATATCTGTAATAAAATCAGTTCGCCGTTAATTTGTATCTCCCACTCGATTCCTCAAAAAACAGCTTTCAAAAGAACAGAGTTTTTCTTGAGACAAGTTATTTGAACACTGAAAGCTTCAAACAGGTTCAATCTCATTTTGAACTTAGCTTTCATGAAAGATTTCCACCAATTATGAAACCATATTGACTAATGGTAGTAAGTTCAAAACTGAAGAAACCACTTTATTTTGAACAAAAAGAGATTAGGTCGCAGGAGAACAGAACGAACACATGAAAACATTAATCTTATTCATGAACTATTTATTGAGAATCCAAAGATATCAATCAGAATGAATGAATTATAGACATCACTAAAGGCACATTTGACCGAATTGTTAAAACACAATTTGAGATATCATCATTTCTTGAAGCATGTAAGGCTCGAACTCTTAGAACTGATTCACCGCACAGTCTAAATTTATCAAAACGGTTTCTGCAAAGATATGCTCGTTTTGGAGAAGACTTCGTGATTGGTGATGAAGAAGTATTTCCATGAATGAAAGAGTCAATAAACTAAACATCAATTGAATGAATTTTTTTAATTTATAAAATGGAAATAAATTATACCTATCTATTATGAAGTCTTTTTGTATTTTTCGCCCTCGCGCAACCCCATTTTTTTTATTTTTTTCAAATATCTGCAGGATACTTAATTTTAGTCGTGAGTTTATCAGATTTTCATAAAAGATGCAGAAAAACTATACAAAGAAAACCATGTTTTTAATTTTTTTTATCGTTAATAGTTTGTACAATAAACTAATTTGAAAATGTTTTTTTTTTTGTGCCACCCTGTAATAATAAATAGTTAATTTTTCTTAATCAATTAAGGGGACAGTCCCAGGTTTGAAAAAACTTGTTTATTATTGAAGCTATGGTTGTGAAACTTTGTTCACATATATAAAATTGAATTTAGATTTGTTATTGTTTGTGAATTTTTTCGATTGGACGAGTTTCGCACGAGTAACACGATTAGCACGAGTTTTGAAACAATTTGAAAAAAACGTATTACTCCCAAAGTTTTGAAGTTAGGGTACAACGGTTTTCTGCTTCCGATGTTTCTATGAATATTCTACAACATGTAGCAAACAAAATTTTGATTTTAGAATTTATTTATCGAAACCCATCAAAATTTAAAAAATTACATTTTTTCTAAAAAAAATTTTTTTTATCAATGTATTTCAAAAAATTGAAATTCAAAATCAAACATATATTTGCAACGTATTGTAGAGAATTCATAGGATCATCGAATGCAAATAACCGCAATGCCGTAACTTCCAAATGAATTCGAAAATATACAATATTTGCAATTGTTCAGGAGAGCAATAATAATAAAAACTAACAAAAAAAATGTTTTTGTGTTTGCCACTAAATCCCCTCAGGCCAGGCAAGCCCGGTATTTTCCACTCAAAGGTGGGGGTGTCATCAGACGCCACCTGACTCAGTGTGGTAGAGCTGAACAAGAAACAAGAACAAGAACAAACAACCAAAATCCACTAGTTTATCAATTTTTACTCCCTAACCCCTCTCTTCAAACTCCCCTCCACTGTCTCGGAGTTAGTTAGCGATGTGATATTTTACCTACCTGAGTGTTAGAACACTAGGAACACTTTAGTGAAGAAAAAAATATTTGGATCAAAAAACAGAAAATGGCTGGGACTATCCCCTTAAGACCAATTTGACGAAACTTTATTTTTGACTTCTATGGCCTTAATTGTAACCACAATATTACAGGAGCATCTTATTAAATAACTGAAGGTGGGAGCTTCGAATTGGCTCTCTTCGACTCCTGATTTTACAAGATGCGTGAGATTGAATGTCACTACATTTATTATAAGAGATGTTATAAGAAAAGCGAATTGAATTACAAAGTTAAGGTGAAATAAGACGATGATCGGTTGATTGCAACAATTATTAATTGATTAATACAGAAAGAGATTACGTGAAGCTATGAACAACATTTGTTTTTCTGAAATGTTTAAAATGCCATCGTATATACTGTATATATGCATAAATCGGCAATAATAGTACAATATATATTCTCCCATACAATCTGTTGACACCTAATTAATGAGTAGTTCTACGAACAATGAATATCCATGGAGAAAACATAATTCAATTTTCAAATAAACTATCATTTTGAAGACGAAATAATAGTGTTTGGAAGATGACTCTCCTCCTTCTAAGCTATTGGTATACACACTCAAATAGAACATTTAAAAGAGATATTTACAAACATTAAAATATTCACTTGTTGTGGCTACAGGACTTCTTCAATTTCCGATCAAGTTGTGTACTGAATACAAACCTAGTAAACTATCGTCTCTAAACACACCTGCCGCAACAAATTACATGAATACTCCAACTGAATAAAATATCACAACAATAATATTTACTTATCTTATTCTATTTACAAACTTCTTGAATTTAATAATTTCAAAGATTTTCATTCAATGGTTGTAAGGATTAACACGGACATTTTAAGGTTACAAAGATACTTAACATAAATTAAAAAAAAACAATAGTATTTACAATTCACTCATATTTATCGTAATTAAAGTAAATTTGAATGGCATTGAGTTCAGAACTGTACAGCAAATATATGGTAAATAATTATTGCCAAGCATCTACAGTGAAGTGAACTCCTGAGATGTTTTGCGACTGTCATCCAAAACAAACTTCAAATTCATTGTCAAAAGGGTTATGCTAAGGATATTGTAAAACTCTAGTATCATGGGTAAGGTTAATTGGTGTAAGCCTTGCATAGGATATATCGTAATGGAATAGAGCTATTGAGTATAAAAAAGATTTAGTTAAATTTTTGTAAACTAAAAATAAAATAAAAAATGAGGTTCATCTGCTGCAATTAAACATCCATCTCAGAATTAGATTAATTTTTGCAGGTACTTTTATCAACGAAAATTGATAGTGTTTCAACTTTTTCTGAGTGATGGTTTAATATCCTAAACCTGATTCGGTGAAAACTGAGCTTAAAACATTTTTCGATATGGCCACAAATTATCGCTCAATATTATGGAAATAATTGAGAATTAAGGAATAATTCATCCTTAATTCTGTTGTTTATCAGTCATTAATTATCTATACATCGTTGACTCATAAGATAGACTTGGCTGCGTAAGAGTGTGTGTTCAACTTTAGTCCTTACTATGAGTAGCGAAGTGTAGACTGACTCCAATTGTTGGGACTAGTGAGTGCTTACTCTTTTTCTATGTAGGGATTGAAATCGCGCTTACTTTAGCAATTACTTACTGGCTGTCGGTAAAGTGCCTAATTGTACTTCGTTTTTGACAGCTTTAGTTAGCGTACCTGGTTTAGCGAGTTTTGACAGAATAATCGGTTGGACTAGTACTCACTCTATGATCTGCTTATCGAGTGTTCATATGCTTTACGCCTCAACTCCGCAATGCTACTCGTGCCTCGCCAGTCTTCAGCCCCAGATTCCTGATCTACCCACTCCATATGATAGGAATTGACAAAGTGGTGGGGGTGAACAAACTCACTCCTCCTCCTATCTCCTCCATCCGCCCTCTCTTCCAAACCGTTTTCTCTCTTGGTGTAAGTAGAAGATGTTGTCTTGCTTTCATCATCGTCATCATCTCCATCGATAAACTCATCCTCTTCCTCTTGAGTCTCTACTCCACCAGAAGGCCACTGTGATCTACTGCCATAGAGTTGCAACTGGTGGTGGTGATTTAAAAGAGATTGGGGGAGTGCGACAGAAGATGCTGATGTTATAGCTACATTCTGTTCTCGTTGGTTAGTACATTGTTGATGATGTTGTTGTTGTTGTTGGTGATAAAGAGCACTGGCAGCAGATGAAAAGCTGGAAAATTTGGGTTGTATGTTGCTCTCTCCTCCTCCACTTGCATCCTCTCCATACTGTTGACTCATTTGGTGGGAATCTTTTGCCATCACTGCTGTGTCTCTGCTAGAGTTATTATCCTGAGATGCCAGATGATGGCTTCTGGCTCCGTGATAAAGAGAGGACGGCGGTTGGTGGTGGTGGAGAGGTCCGGGGGAGGTGGAGGAGGAGCTGTTTGGGGGGGAGAGGGGGGTTGCAATGGTTCCCCTGGTTACCTCAGCGTCGAGAGATTGCAGAGCTGAGCCTGTTGTGGTGTTAAGAGAAACTGAAATGAAGCGTCACTAAATTAGCCACAGAATACGCTCAAGATATCTACAATAAAATTTGGAAAGACTATTATTATACGAAATCGAGAAATTGTCTGTAGAACTGGATACTTGAGAATCTCCATGGAAAGAGTAGCGTTAAATTTCATTTGCATCGACTATACAATTACATCTGCCTTATCTGGGTCAATATTCTACACAAATTCGTAAGGCTAATGATTAAAGTTGACAGTCTGTTAGAAAACATTTAATCGGGGAATGTTTATAATCTTTATTTAAATTTATCAAACTGCATAGTTTGATTGTTTTATATTCCTAAATATTTATTAGGAATACAAATTAAGCTTATATTAAAAAATGGTTAGTTGTATAAGTAACTTTAATTTGTTTTCATTTATGTTTTCATTTAAATGACAATTTTTAAACAGTGTACCATGTAAAAACCGAGCTATTTCATATATGTACATTGTACACCCTCGGTCAAAATATGAGGGAAAAGAGTCAGGAAAATCTGCTTTAACGTTCTTAATTATTCAACTGTCTGTAACAC
This sequence comes from Caprella mutica, assembly GCA_947561585.1. Classification (NCBI taxonomy): domain Eukaryota; kingdom Metazoa; phylum Arthropoda; class Malacostraca; order Amphipoda; family Caprellidae; genus Caprella; species Caprella mutica. Next base: position 59,907 of record CANNZV010001899.1, read on the forward strand.
AGTGGCTAACTGTATCCAGTATGATAGAATCCAATACTATAAAATAACGAACTCCTTTTGATTCACGCATCTCATACGTTTTGGCCGGAAAAAATCTAAATTGAATCCATTTAAAGTCTTTTTCTTAAGTACGGTCACAATATCGGATCTTTTTTCTCTGTTTGCAATTTGCAATTGTCTGTTAGTGCCATATTATCACGTCAATCAATGTAAAGCGGATGAGATTCGAGATTGCGTTAAGTAAAGCTCTTGAGTCACTTCTTTCATTTAATGTACTCTGAATAGAATATAAGCTTGTAAATTATGAATTTTACATAAACTCCACTCAAAAGATTTTAAATCACAACAACTGTTCCAACTAATTATGTTTTTAGATACAGTTACTCTTAAATGCAGATCAGTTGAATGATTTTAGTTCAGTTACAATTTGACTGCTTAACAGCAAAAATATGTTCGCTAGTTAGTGACAAAAGTAATTTCTTAGAGCTTATCCCGAAAAGAATACTGACACCTTTCACCAAATTTTAACGTAACGTGATATTTCGTATTTAAAATCATTGACATATACATAATATATCACTGCGGTTATTGTATATCAAAACTAATAAGAGTTATAGCAAACAAAAAAGTAAAATAAAATTTTGTTCAACAACAGGTGGAATTGTTTTGTTATATAGCGTAAAGTTAAATGATATACAGAGTGTTCAATATTTATCGCTACAATTCCTTTATTCATTCATATTCATGTTAAATTTTCACAAATTTAAATGCAAGGTAAATATATTATATCACCCTATAAACCTGTATGGTACGTACACCCATTTACCAGTTACATTCAGATTATGAATTGAGGCTAACTCTAAAATGAGTAAACTAGGAACTTGCTAAATCTCTCAGTGTTCATTAAAGCAATGCTGGTTGAATCGAAGACATTGTTGATGCAAAACAGGAAAAAGTTGTCTTCATTTTTCACGAGAAACAAATCTGGTAGAGTCCACCAGTGGAGAAGCTCAGGAGAGACACAAAGAATTCTCAGAGGTCAGGTCAAAAGGGGAAAATATCCATTGGAACAATGACTATTATTCTTCACACTGATTTCAAACTGCCCCCTACAAACACAAAGAGAATCAACTGCTCTTGAAATTCTGTCAACCTATCTGGTGGCAGAAAGTTAGCATCTCGCGTATCAAAGATGGCACGATTCCGAACCGAGTTTTCATATAGGAAAAGAAATTCGATAATCAAGAGCATGGCAATGTTCAAAACAATCGCATTTGGTCTCGAACAGGTGACTCGGATTTGTAAGAATTTCCTCGAATACAAGGAGTAGCGTCAGTGATGGTGTCAGTAGCAGTTGTCTGAACCAAGAGAATGATCCGAATAACGTTGTTGAGTCAATGTTGTTTCCTGAGCGTAGAAGCATTAAAGAAAATCCGTACGTCATTTCAACAGGATTCAGTAGTGTGCAGTCACCCACTCGCGGAGTCGGAAAAACTTGAGAACAAGCACTGTTTTTGTGTTCACTTGTAAGGAAGTTCATCCCAAGACTCCTCGATTCCACCATTTGCCAACTATTGGAGATTAGAGTTCCACCGTTTGATCTCAAGCAACAATTCATAACTCTTGCAGTGTTCCTCCATCGTTTGAAGTAAAGTTTTTCCATGCCGATGGAAGACATATTGTATAAATTATAAATAATGCTATAGCAACTTGTTTATTCTAGTTTGATATGTATTGTTTTGAATAATTTGATAGATGTGGAAAAATAAATTCGTAACGATAATATATTGAATGCTCTGTATATTATGCAATATAAAAATGAATGTCAAGAAAAATAATACGAATTTTCTCACATCCTATTGAATTAATTAACAGTTTTATTGATAATTTCTATCACTTTTACGGAAATATGAATACAATGATCTACATAGAAATTGTTATGATATATCATAAAAGCCATGGAACAAAGTAACAATATATAGTTCAAACAAGTTCATCATTACAGTACATCAACTTTTGAAATGTGTCTGGTCGTTTGATAGTGTACAGTATGTTTATTTTAATATTTTTTGGAGCATAACATACATCATAGAAGTTAAATTTTACACACTGGTCAAATGTATTCAATTGTATGTTCTGAATTTTAAAAAGTGATCTCAAATATCAAGAAACAATTATCTAGGAAACACCATGGCTCGTAGAGTAATATATTTTCATCTTGTTTGAACATATAATTCTTTTAACATGATCATAATTCATTTGAAAACTCCACATGTATCTAATATTCTCAATTCTTTACAAAGTAACGCAAACAAATATATACATTATACTATCAAATTCATAAATTTTAACCCTTTAAATAGTCTGCATAGTGCACCTCTTTAGCTCATTCCCCTTTCGCCACTTGTACTTCATTATTTTCCTTTTTCTCGTATCTTTTTGAGCCGTAACTGGTGTTTCTCTGGACCGCACCTGACCCTACAAACACACTCTTCTCCTCGTACCTTTCTCTCTACCCACTCAAACTCTTCTTATGTCATCCCATTAGCAACAGACCTCACGTTCTTCTTTAGTTCACTGCCCACCGCTCACACTCTTTCTATGGGCCTCTCATGCCTATCCTCCGGGTATGCTAGCAAGTGGCCTCACCAGTATAATCCGCCAATGCGTTAAGGGAGCTGAAGGAGTAAGGACTCTGGTACATGCTAGACACGGGGGGATTGACAGGCCCCATGTTACCCAGAGGAGAACTTCCACCTCCTAGGCTCTGCCCCAACCCCTGACTGACGAATCCTTGTCCGAAACTCTGACCGAAGCCCTGACTTAGTCCTTGACCGAATTGTTGACCGATGCCAATGCCTCCTGAAAAAGAAGTTATTTTTAATAAATTCACTAATGTCCATTCAATTTGATTATATATTTTTCTAAATAATCATCAGCATTCTAAATAATTTATTATCAATTTCATAAACTACAATTGTTATTGAAATAAATAATGAATTATTTTTATGTTTTACGTCATTGGTCAATAACTATTAGATTGAAATATATCATAAATTGAAAGGTTCTATCCATATCAATAAAACTGGAAACTTTTTCTATCAAATTATATTATTATTATTATAGAGAGGCTAGTGACGTAAGAATGAGCTGCACTGACCCTGGCTGAGATGACCCAAACCCTGTCGTTGGAGGGGGGAAGCGAGGCCCAGACCACCAGCACCCATACCTGGGGAAGAATATCTAAATGATTCAACTGATAGTATCAAGAACCTAAATTGTACCTTGACTCAATGCTTTCACTGTTCATTGAGGTTATGTATATCTGTACCTAAAAAATAACATCAATAGGAGAAAAAGATTCAACCAAAGTAAGATGATCAGAGATGAGATTTTTCCTCCTCCAGAGAAAGACTGAGAGAGGCAATGGAAATGTTTTGGGATTGATTGGTTTGATTGATTTATTGTTTTATCATATGATATCATCAAATATGAATGGTTAAAGATCATACAGTTGGTACTAATATTTTACTATCATTCCCATTTCATGGGGCCCAGTTGCGAAATACGACTCCTTCCAATTGATAATAAGGGTTTTGTGTTTTTTTTAATGATTGCTGTCACGAAACACGACTCCTCGTGTTATACGAAACGTAAGACCAACCTAACCTACCTTCAATTTATAAGCAAAAAGCCTCTCTATGTTTATACCATTCAAGTTAAGTATAATTCAATAAATACAATTTATTAAACTTTATAATACAATTAAATATCCTTCATGAAATGTTTGAAGCAATCACATAAATAAGTTGGTATAGTTTGCCGTAACTATGATACAAAATTTGTTATTATATTTATTCTAATTATTATTGAATTCAAATGATTTCATTACTAATAATTGAATGTAAATTAAGAGGAGTCGGATTTTTTTTATATCGTCTCTATACAGGGTTGCGCAAAAAAAAGGAAACCCATTTTCAAACTATCAAACCTAGAAATTTTCTAAGAAGACAGTTTTATTCAATTACTTTTTCTGCATCTATCCTAATAATTTGTTAAGAGCTGCGACAAAATTTAAACATCGTGCAGCGAATTAAAAAGGGTAAATAAAAAGGGCTTGCGCGGGGGCGAAATATACATACAAAATCACAATAGATATAATTCATTTCATATGGATGTAAAAACATTAAATTATATTGTTTTCTGTAAGAAATAAAAGACAACTAAAATCTTAATAATCATATGAAAATTTATGTTTTATATAATATTGATATCTTTAATAAAAATTAGTTCGCCGTTAATTTGTATCTCCTATTCAAAACCTTCAAAATGCAGCTTTCAAAAGAACATAGCTTTCAGGAAAGATTTTTACCAACTATAAAACTATATTGACTTATATTAATACGCATAAAACCGAAGAAAAACTGAAGAATTTTGAACAAAAAGCTTTTTGGTCGCTGGAGAACAGAACGAACGCATGAAAACATTAATCTTATTCATGAACTATTTAGTGAGAATCCAGAAATACCAATCAGAAGGGATGAATTAGACATCACTAAAGACACATTTCACCGAATTATTAAACCCGATTTAGAATATCAACCTTTTAAGATGCATGTTAAGGCTTGAACTCTTAGAACTGATTCAGCGCACAGTCTAAATTTATCAAGATGGCTTCTGCAAAGATATGTTCGTTTTAAAGTAGACATCGTGATTGGTAATGAAAAAGTATTTCCATGAATGAAAGAGTCAATAAACAAAACGTTAATTGAATGAAAAATACCATTTAAAAAAAATTCTATTACCATATGGAAAAAAATTAAACCCCTATTATGAGGTCTTTTTGTGTTTTTCGTCCTCTCGCAAGCCCTTTTTATTTATATTTTTTTAATTCGCTGCAGGATGTTTAATTTTAGTCGCAAGTTTAACAGATTTTCATGAAAGATGCAAAAAAACTTTAGTAATAAAACTGTGTTTTCAAAAAATTTGTAACTTTATTAGTTTGTAAAATAAACTAATTTGAAAATGGGTTTCCTTTTTTTGCGCCACCCTGTATAGCTGTTTCTGTATAGATCGAGGAGTCGGATCGAATTTTTGTATTTCAAAGGAGTCGTATTTCGCAACTGGGCCGTGATTGGAACTAATATTTTCTTTCAAATTGGCTGAATGAATTGGCATTTGGCATGTCCTCATGTAAAAAATGTTTAAAAACAATGCTTGTCCTTCGTTATTTTATTTATTCTCATTCTTTTTTTCAAACAAGAAAACGAGGACATTTGTCCTATTGAAGATGGCTACCTGGAAGGTGTTTTTGAATTTTCAAGAATTCGTAATAGTAATATTTATATTGTAGGCCCATATGTATTAGTAAAATGGTTTAAGACATGTATATAAGAGATTTCTGAATAAATAAATTCTTCCTATTGCTAAGTGGGAGGAGGAGAAGAGATGTTCATTTATACACTCTGTTCATTTACACACTCTGTTCATTTACACACTCTGTTCATTTACACACTCTGTTCATTTACACACTCTGTTCATTTACACACTCTGCTCATTTACACACTGTGCATTTACACACACTGTGCATTTACACACACTGTGCATTTACACACTCAGTGCATTTACACACTCTGTTCATTTACACACTCTGTTAATTTACACACTCTGTTCATTTACACACTCTGTTCATTTACACACTCTGTTCATTTACACACTCTGTTCATTTACACACTCTGTTCATTTACACACTCTGCTCATTTACACACTGTGCATTTACACACACTGTGCATTTACACACACTGTGCATTTACACACTCAGTGCATTTACACACTCTGTTCATTTACACACTCTGTTCATTTACACACTCTGTTCATTTACACACTCTGTTAATTTACACACTCTGTGCATTTACACACTCTGTTCGTTTACACACTCTGTTTATTTACACACTCTGTTTATTTACACACTCTGTTAATTTACACACTCTGTTCACTTACACACTCTGTTCATTTACACACTCTGTTCATTTACACACTCTGTTCATTTACACACTCTGTTCATTTACACACTCTGTTCATTTACACACTCTGTTCATTTACACACTCTGTGCATTTACACACTCTGTTCATTTACACACTCTGTTCATTTACACACTCTGTTCATTTGCACACTCTGTTCATTTACACACTCTGTTCATTTACACACTCTGTTCATTTACACACTCTGTTCATTTACACACTCTGCTCATTTACACACTGTGCATTTACACACACTGTGCATTTACACACACTGTGCATTTACACACTCAGTGCATTTACACACTCTGTTCATTTACACACTCTGTTCATTTACACACTCTGTTCATTTACACACTCTGTTAATTTACACACTCTGTGCATTTACACACTCTGTTCGTTTACACACTCTGTTTATTTACACACTCTGTTAATTTACACACTCTGTTCACTTACACACTCTGTTCATTTACACACTCTGTTCATTTACACACTCTGTTCATTTACACACTCTGTTCATTTACACACTCTGTTCATTTACACACTCTGTTCATTTACACACTCTGTGCATTTACACACTCTGTTCATTTACACACTCTGTTCATTTACACACTCTGTTCATTTGCACACTCTGTTCATTTACACACTCTGTTCATTTACACACTCTGTGCATTGACACACTCTGTTCATTTACACACTCTGTTCATTTACACACTCTGTGCATTTACACACTCTGTGCATTTACACACTCTGCTCATTTACACACTCTGTGCATTTACACACTCTGCTCATTTACACACTGTGCATTTACACACTCTGTTCATTTACACACTGTGCATTTACACACTCTGTGCATTTACACACTCTGCTCATTTACACACTCTGTTCATTTACACACTCTGTTCATTTACACACTCTGTGCATTTACACACTCTGTTCATTTACACACTCTGTTCATTTACACACTCTGTTCATTTACACACTCTGTTCATTTACACACTCTGTTCATTTACACACTCTGTTCATTTACACACTGTGCATTTACACACTCTGTGCATTTACACACTCTGCTCATTTACACACTCTGTTCATTTACACACTCTGTTCATTTACACACTCTGTTCATTTACACACTCTGTTCATTTACACACTCTGTTCATTTACACACTCTGTTCATTTACACACTCTGTTCATTTACACACTCTGTTCATTCACACACTCTGTGCATTTACACACTCTGTTCATTTACACACTCTGTGCATTTACGCACTCTGTTCATTTACACACTCTGTGCATTTACACACTCTGCTCATTTACACACTCTGTGCATTTACACATTCTGCTCATTTACACACTCTGTTCATTTACACACTCTGTGCATTTACACACTCTGTGCATTTACACACTCTGTGCATTTACACACTCTGCTCATTTACACACTCTGTTCATTTACACACTCTGTTCATTTACACACTCTGTGCATTTACACACTCTGTGCATTTACACACTCTGTTCATTTACACACTCTGTTCATTTACACACTCTGTTCATTTACACACTCTGTGCATTTACACACTCTGTGCATTTACACACTCTGTTCATTTGCACACTCTGTGCATTTACACACTCTGCTCATTTACACACTCTGCTCATTTACACACTCTGTTCATTTACACACTCTGTGCATTTACACACTCTGTTCATTTACACACTCTGTGCATTTACGCACTCTGTTCATTTACACACTCTGTGCATTTACACACTCTGCTCATTTACACACTCTGTGCATTTACACATTCTGCTCATTTACACACTCTGTTCATTTACACACTCTGTGCATTTACACACTCTGTGCATTTACACACTCTGTGCATTTACACACTCTGCTCATTTACACACTCTGTTCATTTACACACTCTGTTCATTTACACACTCTGTGCATTTACACACTCTGTGCATTTACACACTCTGTTCATTTACACACTCTGTTCATTTACACACTCTGTTCATTTACACACTCTGTGCATTTACACACTCTGTGCATTTACACACTCTGTTCATTTGCACACTCTGTGCATTTACACACTCTGCTCATTTACACACTCTGCTCATTTACACACTCTGTTCATTTACACACTCTGTGCATTTACACACTCTGTTCATTTACACACTCTATTCATTTACACACTCTGTTCATTTACACTCTCTGTGCATTTACACACTCTGTTGTTTATTTACACACTCTGTTCATTTACAAACTCTGTGCATTTACACACTCTGTTCATTTACACACTCTGTTGTTTATTTACACACTCTGTTCATTTACAAACTCTGTGCATTTACACACTCTGTTCATTTACACACTCTGTTCATTTACACACTCTGTGCATTTACACACTCTGTGCATTTACACACTCTGTTCATTTACACACTCTGTTCATTTACACACTCTGTTCATTTACACACTCTGTTCATTTACACACTCTGTCAGTCGAAGCTTTACTCATAGCACAACAATTAATAACTGGGAAGGAGCAAAAGGTTTTAAGTTGTTTCACCTTTCTTAAAATGTTGCAGTCAACTACAATGTATATTATATCACTACTAAAAAAACTATAATAAAATGTATTTCAATCGGTGACAGATATTGCTTGGTATTCTCTCACCTCCCATAGCTCCTCCCATTCCCCATCTTCCATCGGATGGAGGAAACATTGCCCCACAGAAAGAGTCCCCACCCATGCCCCCCATACTCCCCATGGGGGGAAATGGAGGCAAGGACGGGGAGGGTAGTAGTGAACCGGGGCCTCTGAACACACTGCTCTTCTTGCGCTTCTTCCACTTCGCTCGTCTGTTTTGGAACCAAACCTGAAACAAAATAGTACGTGTCATTGAAAATATTACAATATTAATTCCTTTCTCTTTCTTCCATTTGTTAATCCAAAACTCACTTAGAAATATTTTAGTGAATCCAATTCAGATATATTTATTATTAATGCAAAATTATTATTATTATTATTATATAAACGTTTTTAAACCTGTTGTTTCGAACACGTGTGAAATGAGGATATATGCAAATTTGCGATGCTATTTAGAAAACAGTAGCTGTAGTCAATTTTTTTTTGAGAAAATAGTCAACTGACATTTTTTTTTAATCAACTCATTCTTCTGTCTACAAGACTTTCAAACTATTGTTTAGTAATGTTCTAAGATCCACAAGCCTTCCACTCGGTGACCGGTCAATTGATCTTCGGTCAATAGATCACGTCATTAGATCCCCATACCATTTGATCCCCGGTCATTTGATTCCCGGTCATGTTTTTTGTTTGCTTATATAATTAGCTTACAATAATTTATTATGATCTTTACTTCTACATAAAAATTGGCATTTACTCTTTAAATAATAAATAAAACAAGTGAAACAAATTGACATTTACTATTTATATAATAAATCTTATATATAATAAAAAATTAACAGAATTCAAACAGCTAAAACTTATTACCGCAACAAATTAATTATTTTCTATTTACAAATAATTTACATTTACAACTAGTCAGGAAATATCCTACAGGTGATAGGAAATATTAACCAACTGTTGATTGGAATACCTATACCTAATGTAGGTGGGGTAGATCTTTATAAAATCATTTTTTAATTCCCACCTCATGCAAGATGATAATAATTGTAATATTTGCGGCGAAAAAAGCTTAACTGAAAACTACCGATAGAATTGCCAAAAGTTACTCATCAATTAGTTTCTATACCAGGAGAAATAATTACGAGACAAGCTCCTGATTTATTTAATTTGTCATATGTGCCAGTTTTAATAAGTGAAAACGATTTAATTTCTTGTTAGCTGTTTTTACTCTTATTACTTAATTAGTTTCTTTAAAAAACTTAATCGACTGTAAGGTGCATATTTCTATTATATGTTATGTAATTAATATATACAAATATAATGAATGAATACTAGGTGTATGAACGGGAAATATGACCGGGAATCAAATGACTGGGAATCGAATATTACGGGGATCAAATGGCCGGGGATCATTTGACCGGTGATCAATCCCTTCCACTCGCTGGCCACTGTTTCATAAATGTCTAAGGATATAAGCTTTTTGAAAGTTTTCAGTTTATACCATCAGTAGAAAGGACATTCTTGAAATATCTGTTGCAGATATCTTCTTCTCTATTCCCATGGATTTCAGATGTCTTCCAAAAAACTTCCAAGACCCGTTAAAATTTGCTACACTAATCGCAGTTTCCTACATGGCAAGGTAAGTCAGCCATTTTAGGAGCGTTTCCTAATACTTATATAGAGTGAATCAGAAAGATTTATGCATAATTTCAGAATTACTATTAAACCTAATGGTTATGTTGTGTGATTTCATATTTTCAGTGTTTGGCAACCACGCACTATAGCTAACAATGTTCAGATAAAGTTTCAAGAATTTATTCCAAGTGTTTTAGAAGTTATGTCTGATAGCAGAAAGATTGTTGCCATTCAGAACATTTTTTTGCACCGAGCAATTGTTTTTCGAGCAAATTTTTATGCAATTGTTTTCGAGCAATAGTTTTTCGAGCGATTGTTTTTCGAGTAATTGTTTTCTAGCGATTATTGTTTGAGCAATAGTTCTTCGAGCAATTGTTTTTCGATCAATTTTTTTGAGCAAATATTTTTCGAGCAATTGATTCTCATGCAATTGTTTTCGAGCAATAGTTTTTATGCAATTATTTTCGATCAATTGTTTTTTATGCAATCGTTTTCGAGCAATTTACCTAGAACTGTTCAAATCGGTTAGCAATTAACGGAAGAAAGCTTGGGAAAATTCAAACTACTTCTACAGTCGAGTTCTTCATCCTACATAATGCAACAACCGAGAAGTCCTCTATTTTCTTCAATCACAAATTAACGGCTGATATCAAAATGAGCAGTCAGGCAATTCCAGGAAGGGAGCTGCCAAAGAAGTGACAGAAAAATTGCGAAAAAAATGAGAATCTCCAAATCTACGAGGCAAAGGTTAATCAATGATATTCTAAAATTGACTCCTTTTAAAATGCAGTCTATAGAACAAATTCTAGAGGCCTCCATGAGGAACGCCTGGATTGAGGCAATCTGCTGTGGCAAGAGCTGAAGTGATTGCAAGAAAATTTTGATCAGGTCCTACGAAAGCTGTTCACGGTGGAGGCTGTCACCAATAGTCAAGATTTAATTTTTAAACAGCGGTTCTTAACCTTTTAAGAGTTACCGAACCCTTGTAGGGGTTCGGAACCCTTGTAGTTTCATCGAACCCTTGTAGTTGCAAAAATAAAATTTGTTTTTTCTCCTTCAAAATAAAAACATATGTACATAACTAGAGCATAAACTGTATTAGTGCACAAGCTGTATCATGCATCACTTACACACTAAATCAATGTGCTCAATGATCAAAACAAACTAAAAATGAATTTTGCATATAAACAAACAACTTAATGAGGGTTCTAGGTCAATTCGCCGAAAACACATTCACCGCAGGACACATTCGCCGAAAATATGATTTTTTTTAGCAAACTAAGGTTTACTACAAAAATTTAAGTTTATTGAAATTCTGATTATTAAAATTGATCAAATTTTTTAGTAACTATATTAAACGGTAATTAATTGTCTGATTTTAATGCCATATAAATGCTTGATCTTAGTCCCTTTATAAAAGTTTCTAAATAAATTTAGTAGTATTTATTAAATAATAAATATTTAATCCATTTATTCTAACATAAACTTTTCTATTTTTTAAAAGGAGTTGCTGAACAAAATTGATTTCGACTTCCTTTTTGTACTCAAATACATTTCTCCATATTGTCAATATTTTATAAAAGGAATAGTTATATTAATATTCTTAAAACCTAGAAATAAATCTGTACCTTCAATAGTTGTTGAAATATACGAATTTAAACTTGGTAGACTTTTTTGTGGGTCACCCTGTACAGTGAAAGCTTCACGAGCGACTCACAGTAGCAGACTGATTCTACAATGTATGAAGAAGAATTAAAATAAAGTGAGACTAACACAAAAACAATCATTTTCTTTTGTAATTGATAATTGTACACAGAATATAGGATTAACATAGAATTAATAAACTGACACAAATAATGCAGCAATAACATTATATATGAGTTAATTAATTAAGTTAACGTAAATACCATAAAGTTAAACCAATAATTATGTAGAATATTCTAAATAATTTATACACTTATATGTAATATCATCTGAACATATGATAAATTTGTTTACCTTTTTAAATAATCAATTTTTTTCGGTGAAAGTGTCGTTCGGCGAATTTGTCGTGCGGAGAATGTGTTTTCGGCGAAAGTGTTTTCGGCGAATGTGTTTTCGGGGAATGGACAGGTCACCCTTAAAGAGCCATGCCGCCGAACCCAGGTTAAGAACCACAGGTCAAGAATGATGATGGGGTTTGTAGCTGCAGCTCTGGGGTCTCTAATAGTCTCTAAATGTTTAATGCCATTTGACACAAAAGTATAGTCTGCTTCTGTTATGGTATGGGCTGCTGTTGCATTGGGCCAGTCAACATACTCATGATATTCCAATCAAAGTACATACAATGAATAAGCAGTTTATCTCTAAATATTTCCGAATCAAACTAAATTTGAGTAGTGAAATTATTAAAATATAAGAAATTTGATACTTTCCCTGTAGTGCATAGATAACGGACCAGAAATGAAGCTAGTAAAGATAACGGACCAGAAATGAAGCTAGTAAAGATAACGGACCAGAAATGAAGCTAGTAAAGATAACGGACCAGAAATAAAGCTAGTAAAGATAACGGACCAGAAATAAAGCTAGTAAAGATAACGGACCAGAAATAAAGCTAGTAAAGATAACGGACCAGAAAAGAACCTAGTAAAGATAACGGACCAGAAATAAAGCTAGTAAAGATAACGGACCAGAAATGAAGCTAGTAAAGATAACGGACCAGAAATGAAGCTAGTAAAGATAACGGACCAGAAATAAAGCTAGTAAAGATAACGGACCAGAAAAGAACCTAGTAAAGATAACGGACCAGAAAAGAACCTAGTAAAGATAACGGACCAGAAATGAACCAAGTAAAGATAACGGACCAGAAAAGAACCTAGTAAAGATAACGGACCAGAAATGAACCTAGTAAATATAACGGACCAGAAATGAACCTAGTAAAGATAACGAACCAGAAATGAACCAAGTAAAGATAACGGACCAGAAATGAACCAAGTAAAGATAACGGACCAGAAATGAAGCTAGTAAAGATAACGAACCAGACATGAAGCTTGTAAAGATAATGGGCCAGAATCTAACCAAGTTATTAAGATAACGGTCTCTGGTCCGTTTCTTAACTTGCTCCAATTATTTAACTAGGTTCTATTACTTTGCCATGTACAGCAAAGATGTTAAATTTATTTCAATGATTTCAGCAATAAATCTAAAATCCAGATTTTATGTTAAAATAAAGGAAATCATGCATATTTAAATGATGAATAAAATATTCTAGATAACATTCCAAAACAAGAAACAAGAGCCAGTTATACTACTGCTACAATTGGCAGCAAGAAAGTAATTACTCATTTGCACTTCCCCTCTTCCACCCCATCCCTTTTTCTCACACCGAACCTACACTCTGATTTACTAGTTCATTATTGCGACAAAACAAATCCCACCTGTCGAGACTGGCCAATAAATGGGGCCTATATTGAGCAATAGAAGAGAGAGAGAGCGAGAGAGAGTAACAGAAAGAAGAATAGCGTGCCGAAGAGACTGAGGAAGGTAATAACAGACAAAACAACTAAGCATTATTAATCAACTGTCATAGATACTTTGAATGTACAGAGCTATTCTAAAATATAAATAAAAGTTATTTTATACTGTTAAATTTCTAAATTATTGAATTGGTGCTCTCTAAAGAAAAGTACTTCTTCAAATAGCTATGTTTTATTATTTAAAACAGTTTCATAAATATGACCATATCGAAATAAGATTTGAAAATACGTCTTCTAATTTCAGGAATGTGACATTTTATTAAGTGTAGGTGTGACTTAATTGTCGCTGAACTTCATGGTAACTTCGTGCAAATAGAATTCAGAGAACATACCAATATCCACTAAACTGAAATTCATAGTTTGTTATCCTTTGTTCACTATATTTATTGTGTTGTTTTTTTGCTCCAACATTAATACATATTACATCACTCACCGAGTCACCCCACACCTCTGATAGAGGGAGGAATTAGCCCCATTTTGATGGATAGATAAACACATATTATTATGCTGATTAAAAGGTGTGTAACACAGCTAAGGTGTGTAACACAGCTAAGGTGTGTAACACAGCTAAGGTGTGTAACACAGCTAAGGTGTGTAACACAGCTAAGGTGTGTAACACAGCTAAGGTGTGTAACACAGCTAAGGTGTGTAACACAGCTAAGGTGTGTAACACAGCTAAGGTGTGTAACACAGCTAAGGTGTGTAACACAGCTAAGGTATGTAACACAGCTAAGGTGTGTAACACAGCTAAGGTGTGTAACACAGCTAAGGTGTGTAACACAGCTAAGGTGTGTAACACAGCTAAGGTGTGTAACACAGCTAAGGTTTGTAACACAGCTAAGGTGGACCACCAGTCCATAGTACACTAATAGTAACTGCACCAGCAGTCCATAGTACACTAATTATAGTAACTGCACCACCAGTCCATAGTACACTAATAGTAACTGCACCAGCAGTCCATAGTACACTGATAGTAACTGCACCAGCAGTCCATAGTACACTGATAGTAACTGCACCACCAGTCCATAGTACACTGATAGTAACTGCACCACCAGTCCATAGTACACTGATAGTAACTGCACCAGCAGTCCATAGTACACTAATAGTAACTGCACCACCAGTCCATAGTACACTGATAGTAACTGCACCAGCAGTCCATAGTACACTAATAGTAACTGCACCACCAGTCCATAGTACACTAATTATAGTAACTGCACCACCAGTCCATAGTACACTAATAGTAACTGCACCAGCAGTCCATAGTACACTAATAGTAACTGCACCACCAGTCCATAGTACACTAATAGTAACTGCACCACCAGTCCATAGTACACTGATAGTAACTGCACCAGCAGTCCATAGTACACTAATAGTAACTGCACCACCAGTCCATAGTACACTAATAGTAACTGCACCAGCAGTCCATAGTACACTGATAGTAACTGCACCAGCAGTCCATAGTACACTGATAGTAACTGCACCAGCAGTCCATAGTACACTGATAGTAACTGCACCAGCAGTCCATAAGGCTCCTGCTGTACATCACTACAACTAGCTATAATGAATGAGTGAGCTTATCACCCCACACATCTAAGCCTTTAGTCGCAGGGGTGAAACACCAACCATCAACAACGGAATGAAGCCTTGCTGATAAATCAAACATAAATGTTATTGCACAATTAAGTAGGTTAGTATTATCTAACCTTACTTCAAAAACAATTAAGCCTCTAAGGCTTTATCATTATTTGTATAATCAGTATAATATCCTTTGGAGAGTGAAGAAATACTCAGCATTATTCATATTCATAAGGAAATATTCAACATGCATATATTGATAATAATACAAATTATAATATCATTTATTTAACTAATTTCTATGTTATTTACTAACAAATTTACAATTACATACCCTAATGTTATTAGCTGGCGATCAGTCCGATCTAATCCTACTTTATTGGATACAAATGACTAGTTGTAAATGAGATACCATCTAAATTGCTTTCGATGTACGAACAGACAACTTGTGAGAATTAGGAAGCATACTAAGTGAAATGAGAAAGATACTAATAGAGGTGTACTGTAGTATTTATATCATTTATTAAAATTTAATTTTACACACATAATTCAGACCAGTGAATGGTTATTTTTCCGAAAAGTAAGATTTTATTCCCTCCATCTTTCATAATATTTCAGCCACAAACTTGACCAATGATTGCCGTAAAAAACACTGTAACCACAACTGCTGTCAAGCCTCAGCGATACCATTAGCGCCGGTAAAATTCTGGTGAGAGTAGCCGTTTGCAGGCCCTAAAGGTCACAATAATTTGATAAGGCCCTGTTAAAGGCCCCATGAAGGCTTCTTTTGATAGCCCGCTAAAGCCTTTCGTAAGCCCGTCAAAATGAAGAACTAAATTTTATGCGTGAGCTAAGGCCGCTTTATTGGAGCTCTACTTTCGGTAGGAAAAGTCGAAAGCTGTTGCACATTATCGGAAAGAGGAACACGGGGAAAAGAGCGATTGAAACCTCTTGGAACAATATATAGAAAGAGGAACACGGGGAAAAGAGCGATTGAAACCTCTTGGAACAATATATAGAAAGAGGAACAAGAGGAATAGAGCGATTGAAACCTCTTAGAAAAATGTGTAGAAAGAGGAAAACAGCTTAGCACTAAATTTAAAGAGTAATCCAGCAACCTGTATATATCTATTAACGGGTGCACGGACAATTCGTACCTGGACAACTCGTACCCGGACAACTGGTATACAGGACAACTGGTATACAGGACAACTGGTATACAGGACAACTGGTATACAGGACAACTGGTATACAGGACAACTCGTACCCGGACAACTGGTACCCGATTTCCATAATTTCGTGTTAAATGTACCTAATTATAATAACTGAATGGTGTCTGTATTTTAGTCTCTATAAAAGTTTTAATTTTATCTTTAGCTGTGCTAGGTTACTTAATATTTAACTTTGCTAACTTAAGTATATTAATAGAGGTTAATTTAATTAAATTAGCACTGTTGGTTCTAATATATTTTTCGCGTATTATGTTTGAAAATATATATCATGAAATGGAAGACTCATGAAGTGAGATCATACGAATTTTGTAATGTAGTCTATGTTGTAGTCTCTATAAAAGTTCCTACTTTATCCTCATTTGAATTGTCAGTTTATGTATGTTTCATTACAATAAATAAATTGTTTTTTTTATTATGCCTTTAATTTTTATTATAATTATGTACATTTAACACGAAATTATGAAAATCGGGTACCAGTTGTCCGGGTACGAGTTGTCCTGTATGCCAGTTGTCCTGTATAGTGTATACCATGTTGTCCGGGTACCAGTTGTCCTATAGAGCCCTATTTAGGATTGAATCACATATTGAGAGGTTTGAAAACAAACATTCATAGGTACTAAGTGTAATGTAGAATATTGATAATCTATTTGAAGTTACCTCATATCTGCTGTGTTCTCTCTATCTACTCGTAGCCATTACAATCACTTTAGTGCCTCAAAACGCTTTAGTTATTACTGTTGTTGCCACGCCCTCTACTGTTCAAACTGATAACCATCAAATAGTTAGAAGCTTTTAATGATAAATGGATATGGTAATTTTGCATTACAGGATTACATTACACCATCATTTCAATGGTACTAATATATAATCTTATTTCTTGCAAAGCGCCTTAATTAATAATCATTTTCAAGTATTTAAAGCTCCTTTTTCAATAGCTGTTTGCATTTTAGCGTGTAGATTATGAAGTTAATTGGTGAAGTTAATTTGCTCTATTATTTTATCGTACAGATCACTTAGAAATATAATTTCCAGTCCAGAGTTAGAGAGGAATGATACAGTAATTAATAAGTTATTCATATTTTAAATAATAAATTACACAATGAATCACTCTCCATCTTCTGACTCATAATAACTCATTTTCATCTCGTTATTTCCCACCCTAATTACTATTGAATAAAACCACCACCCTTCACAATGTCCAGAGGATCCAGGTATAGAATATTTTCTCTAAGAAACACTTATAATTTATCGTCTTTCGTCGGACACTCCTAGCAAAACTAGCGAAGATAATGTGTGCTATGATATTGCATTGTACGATCAATACTCACAATACATCGATAACAACACCAAGATGATAGGCTTTACTGTCTTAACTACACAGCCATTGCCGTCAGAGGGTAATGTCTCACCCGCCCATCCTTACCTATAACCTCTGTCGATAGTTTGCTAAAAGTAACGAAATGGAGAAAATGTACACGAGGTTATTTCTAATTTATGAGATAGTGTAAAGAGAGTGAGTGACTAGATAGGAATATTTCAAAGATGTACGAGTGTTAGGAGTGACACTTACACCATCGCTAACATAGAACTAATCACACCACAGGCAATGGTAGGGCTAATGTCCTACAACAAATCACTAACTTTATAAATTTAAATTCAAGTCAAGCAAGTCATTCGAAATTATTAAAAATAAACTATTAATTTAATCACAATTCCTTCTCATGATTCTCCAAAAGATAGACTTGAAAATTTGTTTGTCAAATAATTAGATGGCTCGACTTTGCTGGAAGTCAGAATTCAATTAAACATTATTTCTCTTTTGTTTATAATCCTAATCACAATAAAATATTGTCCTCATTATTTATCACATTTTTGTCAATTACAAAATATTCTTTCTATTAACTAAGTAGAATAATAATTAGCAACTATATTTGTAATAAAGATGAAGTACAGTTTAATGAGTAAAATATGAAAGCAATTGACATAGGTGTTTAATTTAGTTATCATTTGTACCTCATCACAGTTAATGATGTAACTATGAACGAGGCTCACTTTCACAACTCTGACTTTAAAACTCCCCAATGTTAACAGCTGGTGTGACATCGTAAGACCCTTAATGTGTATTTGATACCTTATTGTTATGAGGCCATGCCTTCTAAACACCAGCACCTACTCACACTAACTATCCACCGCCTCGCTATGAGCAGTGTATTTAATTAGACTTCGAATCTAATTGCTATCTTGCAGAAACTTGAGAAGTCTTTGGATTCTTAGCTTTCAAAATATATTAGTAATGCTTTCTATTGGAAAGAAGTAATACTTGCATATGTACTGATTAATGTAACGAATACTTTATAACTAAAGTAATAGTAAAGTCGATTGTCATATGAATATCTAAACATATTTATTGCCGCTTATTGTAAGTGTAATTAATACCTGTTATAAGTGTAAGTGATACCTGTTATAAGTGTAAGTGATACCTGTTATAAGTGTAAGTGATACCTGTTATAAGTGTAAGTGATACCTGTTATAAGTGTAAGTGATACCTGTTATAAGTGTAAGTGATACCTGTTATAAGTGTAAGTGATACCTGTTATAAGTGTAAGTGATACCTGTTATAAGTGTAAGTGATACCTGTTATAAGTGTAAGTGATACCTGTCATAAGTGTAAGTGATACCTGTTATAAGTGTAAGTGTAAGTGATACCTGTTATAAGTGTAAGTGTAAGTGATACCTGTTATAAGTGTAAGTGTAAGTGTAAGTGTAAGTGTAAGTGTAAGTGTAAGTGTAAGTGTAAGTGTAAGTGTAAGTGTAAGTGTAAGTGTAAGTGTAAGTGTAAGTGTAAGTGTAAGTGTATCTCTTGGTAAGCTGACTGCAATGTTTCCTAGTGGCATCGAAAGTACAGAGTAGTACATTCTAAATAGTTTAGGCAGTGCATTATTAGGGCTGTGAAGTCTAGGAGGCGGTATCACATTAGCTACAAATAAGAGTTTGTGATTTAGGGAACCCGAATGGTGAGCAAATGAGAGATCAAGTGACGCTGTGATAGAGAGTGAGAGCATATTATCTCCACAAATGTAGGGGTGGGAAGAAACTAATAAATCCTAAGGTTGGGGAGACACACTCCATGCTAAAATCATAACTAACTTCACAGACAAGAAGAACATTTAGAAATTACTCTCTCTATAGTTACTGTAAATATCAATGATTGGTTAAGAAAATTTAGATAATATCCATATTTAAAAAAATAATATTGAGAAAATCGAAGCATTTCCTTTTGTAGTTTACGAATTGTATCATACAGTAAACTTTTGAATATCAACAAATGTGTAAACATATTAAAATTTCTATATGACATAAGAAATGGCTTATGCATAATATCACCTTTTCTAATTATCTATTTATTTAATGGAGGTGAATCAGTAGTTATAAAGACCACTTATTAACAACACTTATTAACAACACTTATTAACAACACTTATTAACAACACTTATTAACAACACTTATAATAGTTTCTGTAACGAAAATTGTACTTTTCTAATAAGATTCAATGAGTTCGACGGTACTGCATGATAAAGCTTGCCCTTTTATCACATTTATATATTAATTTCGGGTCTAGTATAGCTAGTTTAGCTAAATGCATTATTTTTTGAATTTTAAAGTGTATATACTATATATTTCACATCATTTTTCAATATTACATCATTAGTTAGCGTTCGTTAATATAGATAGATTTAAGCTGTAACATTTCATATGAACACATAATAAATGTTTATCTATTGATTACAGTAACAAAATTAGATATGCAAAACGTGTGGAGTGTATCTTTAAGTTATTTACCTCGTTTAATATTTTGTATTCATTAAAAGGATGAAGATATGAGCTAAATAACTAAGTACTAAGGCAGGTGAGTGGCCCATTAGACAGGTGAGGGAAGATCTTACGGAATGACTACCTAAGTGTATAATACACAAAGGCTATTGATACACACAATAAAGTGTTGGTTTGAAGAGACTATATCGATAGTGTGTCAGTATATTCCATATACCATTAACAAACTGTTCAGTTTCATTATTTTAGAATTGCCGGTCAGCAAGAGCAGGAGAAGATAATTAGAATTAGAATTAAGGAAGGACCATGAATTTCTAAACACCTTCACCAAATAGTCTTTTCTAATTTTATAATACAGAATATTGATATGAATAATTTAAAATATATACACATTATAAATATAATACAAAATAAAGCATTTCGTAGACGAAATGTTCGCTCACGATTTATTTCATACATTGTAAGTTTCGAGTTATTGAACAATTTCTTATTTTCGATCATGTAAAAAACTATAATTGAACTCTTTCTGAAATGATCGAAGTGGTGGAAGAGTTCGTTAACTGTGAGTTTAGCCTAAGGCCCTGACACTACCCTTGGTGAAGTGGTAGCTATGACATCTGTGGCTGACACTGTCGAACTAACCATAGTCCCCATGGGGCTAGTGAGTGAGAGATGCCTCACTAGGTTATTTAATATGCAAGGCCGTGTGACAGTCATTATGTGCTCTCATTCATGTGATACAAGCTGCATCTGAATAATGCACTTAGCATGCAGGTGTGCAGGTGCAAGCAATGCAGATGCACTCAGTGAAAACTAATACCGATGAACAGGCAAATGGTAATTCCTTAAATATTGCATTAAAAAGGCAAACAAATTATTATTATATTATTATATAGTTATTATATTATATATATCGTTCATAAATTATTATACTTATCGTAATTATATTATATTACATACAGTATATCATTAATATATTATTTATATTTATCGTTATTAAATAGATAGTTTAGTAAAATTAAAGCAACTGAAATCAACTCAGAGTTGATTTGCAGGTACAAAAAAACTCATTCATTTTTTCTGTTACAATACATCTAGCACCCTCTTGTTTGTGTGTTACTTTGTTGTTTGTGTGTGTGTTACTTTGTTTATCGTTATAGTTGATACTTGTTTTGATCATTGGGTTACCAAAATACATGTTTTGATCATTGGGTTGTTGCTTAATATTGTTAAGTGTTTTTTTTTGTCGTACCGAATGCAATATACTTTTTTGGCGAAGGAGAGAACCTATTTTTTTTTGTTTAATCGAATTAGAAAATCTCCTTATAAGCTATATTTATTTATTTAATTAATTGTTGAAGTGATGTTTATTTTAAATGATTGAATACATTTCGCTCAGGTGTAATAATTTGGGTTGTGACAATATGCTTAAGAATATCATAGACGAAACGAAATGAAATGGTATTGAATACTACATACCGCTGATTTGGAACAATTCAACACTTCCAATTCTCTCCATTTAAAACATTTTCATAATCTATGATTTCAAAGCATAGTGTCACAACCCTAGTAATATAGCTGTAGCCCATAACCATTAGAAGACTAAATACATCAATTTGCAGTGCTAATTCTTTCGAAATAATTTGCATTTTGCGTGTATTTGGCCTCACATGTAATGATGATAAAAAAAGGTAAAATATCGAGAAGCTTTTTTCTAAGCTATCACCAGCATAATAAAAATGATGAACATGACTTTACTGATGATGTTACACAGTAGAGCTTGTTAGATATATTCCCCTGGCTGATGAGTTGTTAGAATAGTCCCATGACCAATGACATGAGTATACATGTCCAATTGTCCATGCAAGTCTTTGGGGATATGAACTATAAATTGATACTCTGTGTGTCCCTCTTCATCCAATGTAATGTGCATGGTGCCACACAGGGCAAATAAAACTGACAATTGGAAGTTCACTTTTCTGTCTACAGTTTCACTGAATAAGAGAAGACATTCTATACAAATAACTACTCACTGAGTTCCATCAGAAACATCCTTTTTATATTGAGAATTAGAAGCATTTAAAATGCGTTTTATTATTAAATTTATTTTATTGTCCTATATCGTAAGGCACATCTCCTGAGGCACTAGTCAGTAGTCACCCTACAAAAGTGGTTCAAAATGACCCCCCTCCAGCCTGAAGACAAAACGACGCACGATTGAGAACATTCTTGCAAACTTTCTTGAGTCTCCAGGTTATATTTTATATCGAAGCCGTAACAGATTTCTATATAAACTTGAATTGTGCAGCCCTGAAGTAAAAAGGCAAAAGGTTGAGATTTGGACTATGTGCTGACCAGGAATTTTCTGTTCTTCTGCTAATGAATCGATCTCGAAACTTTTCATTGAGAAATTCTAGAGCTGTAATTTTGCAACGTGGTAGAGCGGTGTCTTGCATCCACCAAAGTGAAAAACGAGTTGCAGAATGGAGCAGCCTGGGCCAAATAATATTCTGGAGCAATCTGAGGTATGGAACTGTGGCTGGTAAATTCCCACATGGAGAGTTACCCCGGGGAAAGTTACACCAGGAAGATTTCACCATGGAAAATTCTCCCAACGTTCCCCCACTCAACAACCGGAGAATGCCACCATGGAAAATTTCACAATTTTAAAATACAAACAGTATATATAATTGAAATTACTCACATATTTTATTATAGATTCGGTGGAATTATGTCTCTAAGTGATGTATGATAAATTAGCTAAATCAATTAATTATTAGTGTTTCTGTGGTTTGAGGCCGATGTTGGGTAGTATACCGTATTTACCTGATGAAACTAAGATGAAACGCATTAAAATTTATATTTGTGATAGCTTCAATATAAATTATTACACATTTTCTGAAATTTTCGACCTGGTAGTTCTATATTTTAGTTCAAAAATGTTGGTGATGAGTAAACATTTCATTTCAGTACGTGTTAAATTCTATTTTCTGTTTCATCTTTCACCATGATAGTATTAAATTTAAAATATTTGGGTACAATACAATATTGAGCAATAGATAATATATTCAAAATGCAATTGATGTAATCAAACGACTTACTAAATTTGAGTTTCAACAAATTCATGTCGTTAATAGGAAGGAGAAGTTTTAAATTTCTACATATTCATGCCACTGTGGCAGCGGAGTTTTATTGTCAAATTTACACTATTTTTACTTTATAATAAATTAAATTTCTTCGTATTTATACTTATAGAAAAGATATCCTTGACCCAATCGTTTGATCCATACTCTTATTTCGTACATTCACCTTAGCTTATCCTTAGTTCTTGACTTAACATAACCTATACCTATAATTTCTGAACTTTTGAACCAATAAAATGTTGTCCCGGCCGTTACGACTAAAAAAGTATTTTTCTAAAATCTAAAACCAGAATTTTGCTGTGAAATTTTCCATCGGTGGAATTTTCAATGGTGGAATTTTCAATGGTGGAATTTTCAATGGTGGAATTTTCCAGAGGGTTAAACCCTGTTGGAACTTTCCGTGGTGTTATTTTCTACGAGGTAATTTACCTAGAACAGCATGAAACACCATTAACCGATGACAAGTTCCATCATCACGAGGGAATGCATGAACGATCGGAATTGCATTCCATTAATAATTGCATCGAAGATCATTACAGTAACATCATATCTTGCATTTGTTTCGCAGATATTTCTTGGATTTTCACTTGTCCACACGATGGAGGTGAGAGAACTTCTCGTCAGTCCAAATAATTCTATCGACAATGTTGGATGGTTGCTGCAAAATTCACTGGTAAAACTACCTTCTATGACTGCTTTTCTGATAGAACAGCTGGGGGTTTCTTCAAAGAAATTCTTCACCTCCAGAATCACAGCTTTTTATATTTTATATTTGATTTTCATTCGCTTATTCTTGTGGATGGAACCAAATTCATTGAAAAGATCAGAAGTCTTGTGAGTTTTTTTTGGTGGTAAGATTTTGCCACCTTTCCACTTATCTTAAGTGAAGCATGAATTCTCAGCGTACTGTTGAAGGAGAAGTTGCTGTGGCAAACTGCAGGACAATGCATTTATTCTCAAATTCAGAAAACAATTTTCAGGTTGAAGATAATTGAAGATCCGTGCGAATTTTTATAGGGTGATAAAATCCACTCTTTTGGAATAGAATGGCGTATACATAATTCGACTTGAAGCATTTTAAGTTATACCATTTGTAATTTAGAAATGACGCTACTGATGGAACACTGTGTACTTACACTGCGCTCTACAGTCTACATCATGCCATTTAATGACACCTCCACATGAAACAACAGAGTAAGGCCCATTTTATAATAGCAGATAAAACGCCCCGTTTTCACCGCACACCTTACGCCCCTTCAATTAATCCCGGGTTAATTTAATGGAAAGCAAATTTGCAGTCTATACCAGCGTTGCTACCGCTTCATTTAACCGTAATTAATTGAAGAGGCATAAACTGAGCAGTGAAAACGCAGCGTCATATCTGCTAGTATAGAATGGGCATAATAGAAATGTGATGAGCACAGTAAGAAGAATAGACACAGACTACAATAAATAGCAATTGTGAGGATGTTCTTATAAAACCATAGAGATGAAGAGTAAATGTACCCTCGACTGTAAGAAAAAGTGAGTCTGAAATTAATGTATGTCTGCAATGGTATCATTTAGATACCAATTATTACTTACATTTTAGAAGTTGTTATAATTATAAAAAATGTAAATAATCAATTTAAATAATCTAACAGTATAGTATATCTTTATAAAATACATGATAATGATTTATAAAACAAAAGAAGGAAACATAATTTTTTTTCAATACTGTCACAAATACAACATTATTCTTAAACAGGATGAAATTCAAAATACGATATATTAAAAAAAATAATACTTTCAATGGTTGGTTGGCTATATGGGTCTCATCAACAGAATTAGGAGATTGAAGCTATGTGCTGCAGATTGACTTTGCATTTGATTCGAATTCTTTTGGGATAGCACGGAGCATGTTCTTCAGTGTGCATTAATTGACTGTGCGATTGGTGGCCAGTCAGTGAACTAATTGACAACCAGATAATTTATTCACTGCCACCACTATTGTGTGCGTGCATATTTCAAACACTATAATGTCACCGAGGAAAAACTCATTCCAACGTTCATTGGAGTTTTATTCAATATAAACGCTTCAAAGAACTTCAATAAATCAAATATAGATAATTGAATGAAGCATCCCCTAGCAAGATGCTATAAGGTGCATCTCTAAGCACAACTCAATTTTATTCAGCTCACACAGGCAGACTTTCTGTCACAGAGTTTAAATCCCTGCCGACGATACATCACCCGAAGTTTTAGGCCCTCTATATGCCCTGATGGAGACTGCAAGTGTGCGAGGAATTGCTTATTGCAATGCTTAGTGTCAGACTGAATGTAAACAACAATGAATATGAGCATAATAAACTTTTCAAACATTTGAATAGGCATATACAATAGCTAAATCAATGAATCTTTTGTTAATACACCGTAAGTAATTTTAAGACAATCAGAGTAAATACCATACATTTTGAACGTTAATAATGTAGCATCGGGTTGATTAGTTTCTTCACCTTTCTCTGCACCCCCTTCTACCTCTTCTTTAGTCTTTGCTGACTGCTGTGCTCCTTTCTCGGTTGTTCCCTCCCTGCACCCCCTCACCCCCCCCTCATCCTTGCTGTCACGCAGCACTCTCTTATAATGAAGACTGATGCGTCTCCAGGGAAACTTCCACTGGAGTACAGACATTGTGGTTTGCGAGAGCAAGAGAACGGTGAAACGAAATAGAAAAAAAAAACACAACGAAAGGTAACTAGAGAATGAAAGAATGAGAACACAACGAAAGAGAAGTAGAAACAAAACTATAGCACCTTGGGAGAGAGGAAATAGTACGATAACAAAGTGAATAAAATGGCGTTAAGTAAGCCTGTACATCGAGCATAATATCTGGTGTATAGTATTTGCTATAGTTCCACCTATGTTTTCTTTCAAAATGAAACGTTTTCTTGCCTTGTCAAACACTATTAGTATAAACCAAAAACTGTGTACAGCTAAATCTCGTACAACGGACGATCTCAAAACGGAATTTTGAGATCGTCCGTTAGACAAAAAATATCCGTTCTAAGAGACACACATCTCCTACAGCGAACTCTTTAAAGGTTATGGTTTAATATATTTTCTATTCGTCTACCAAGTATATCTATTCATATTATATATTTATTATATTCATAGGTATTAGATACAATTAACCATCAACAATTGATGTATTGTTTTTAGACTTTCGATAATTTGTTTTAGTTACCCTTTTCCTTCACATTTTCTTTGATTAGAAAGATTCTAAAGAAATAAAAAAAATATGTAACTATTTACCCGAATTGTTAGACTTGGCAGTTAAACGCAGTAATAAGAGATTTGTTTTGTTCCTTTTTGGATTGATTGTTGATTAAATAATTTATTTATATATTGTGTTCAGTTGAATTAAGCATTATTAAATATGTTATGTATATTAGTTTGTATATGCATATATATATGAATGTAAGTGAAGTTAACAAATATTTCCCTTTTTATCATATTCTATAGAGTAGGTAAGTACCTAATTTATGATTTTGAACATTTATTTGAGTAAAAAATATACATTTTTATACGATTTCCATTAAAATTTTCATTTATTAATAGACTTAAATTGTTCACCTACCTTACTTGCACAGCTTAAATTCCAACTGAAGTAAACTCTCAGTTTGCATAGTGTCCATTGATCGGTATAACGACCACTTTTTCCGTTAGGTACATGTACCCTATTAACCCTACTGTCCGTTGCACGAGCTTTACCTGTACAGACAGGCCCCGCTTTTATTACAATCAGCTCTTACTACTTATGGTACAATAAGCGCGAGTCACGGAATTAAATAATTGTAACTCGTTAAACATCTCATTTTCTATGAGTTACAATAACGAGTTAGCCATAAAATCAATTATTTATAATTATTATAGTTGGCCATCGCAATTTTCTATAGTGAAAGAAAACGTAATGAAGGTGAAACTATGGCAAATACTGACCGCCAGCAACAAAAACCAACTTCAGAAATGAAGTCCAAAGTACATGATTAGTTTTTGACAATTTACTGTATGGCCTTGCAGTCAATCAACCAATAAAACAAGTGTGAAGATACACCGAGAAATAATAAAAAATAATTTAGGGTGCATTAAGTGTAAATGTATAATACGTAACACGTTCTGACGTTTGCATTGTAACTTAGCCACACTAGTCTGTCAAGGCAGCTCTTAGCTCTTCACCAACTCATGCATTGGTAAAAGAGGTGAGTGTTGGGTTGGGACTAAGAAGTGGAGCAAATTACTAACGGTAGCATGGATAAATAACTCGTAGGCCAAGTAAGCTCCAAATTCAAAATAAAGATTCGACACCTAATTGGAGACATAATACTGATTAAAATAAATATACAAAAATAAAACGTTATTTATTGTCGTATTATATGAGCACGCAAAAAATAAATATGCGTTAAAAATATAACCAGAATTGTTTACCAATCCATCAGGTCTCTAAATATATAACTTGTTACTTGTAATCTATATCATTTAATGAAAAATCTATTTGGATGGCTAACTCGCATATCTATAGTCACCACGAAAGTAACGGCAGTCAGTGAAGACATGCCAGCAGCAGCGACTTTACCAACAGAATATAAATGTTAAAAAGAAAACGGATGGAATGACAGATACGGACACAGAGATGACAAATATTAATGGGTTGAATTACATTAAGTGAATTTAGAGATACAGAAAAAAGTCTGGTACCTACAGCAATAAGCTTTTAATATTTTTCTAAAGCAATTTGCTTTCAATATTTCTATATAGAATAGACGGAGAGAATTAAAAGTACTAAGTCGTAATCAAAACCAGTGGTGTTTGCTATCTAGTATCTTTTCATTTCGTTTCGTCTATGATATTCTATGACTTTAAAAGCATATTGTCACAACCCATAGTGATGACTATTTGAAATAATTCTTATCAATTGATGATAAATACAAGATAAAATATAGGTTGACGGACACTTGGCCGAACAGACGTTTGGCTGAAATATCTTTATTTTTGAAAAAAAAAAGATAGTCTTGGTAGTATTCTTTAATGTAATAAAACTATTGCCTTTAAATAATATAATAACCAATGATAACAAATTAAAAAGTATGAAGAGAAGCCTTTTTTCCACCACTCTGGGTGAGGTCACACGAGCGTTTTGCAGCGTTTTCAAGGCTCAAAAACCGTCGCGTGACATGGGTATATATGAAATGGGTTGGAAAATAATTTCCTCAGAGTCGAAAACGCTGTGAAAACGCTGTGCATAAACGCTGTGCATAAACGCTCGCGTGACCGGACCCTTATATTTGTAATAGAAACCATGAATATGAAAAAATTCAAATTGTTGAGCAATAGATGCATGCAATTTGTAATAAAGATACACATTATGTACATAGTAAAACTATTTTTCCTATTTATGAAATAACTTTAAATTCGATGGAAATAAAAAAAAAACATATATTCAATTAACCGGAGACTGTAGTTTGTGATATGGATACACATTAATTATGTACCTATTAAAATTTAATTTTCTTTTTATAAAATAACTTTTAATTCTATGGAAATAATAATTGTAATTAAATTAAATGGAGGCTGCAGTTCGTAATATGGGCACGAGCGCACCAGTAAATAAAAGTCATTCGCCCAAATGTCCGTTCGGCTAAATTTACGCCAAATCTACTTCCGGCCAATTGTCTTCCGGCCAAATGTCCGTTCGGCCAAGTGTCCTTCGGCCAAGTGTCCGCGCACAAAAATATAGATAGATTCAATAATATATTGCAGTTCATTTCACTAATTTTTGATTTGTTGCTTAATGGAAGGGTTGATTTGATCTTTGATTTTAAGTTGAAGCAGACTCTTGCTAAGCAGAGTTTATCTCTAAAACTAACAAAGTTTGTTGTTTATTTTTGTTGGTACAAAATGAATGATTTAATGAACAAAGAGATCTAATTATAAATTAGATTAAGTTATTGATATGTAGTGAATATTGTAAAAATAGAAACTATCTTGATTTAAATAGGATAGCACACATTAGAGATAAAATGAAAATAAAGCAACTTTCCCCTTCCAAGCACCTTCTCACAGCCTTCACCACCTTCTCACCACCTTCCCCAACTGCTCACCCTCTTTTCCACTTTCTCACTCCCTTCCCACCTTCTCACTCCCTTCCCCACCTTCTCACCACCTTCCCCATTTTCTCACTCGTGACTTCAATTAAAACTTACCTCATTGTGTCTCTCCTCAATTGTTTGCTTTTTGTGAGCATTATTGAACCAAGAGTTTTGAGCGGCAAAGTGGATAGGAACAGCCAATTGAAATAGTACTGAGAACAATGGAGAGAGGCAATGCTCTGGTACTGAGAACAAAGGAGAGAGGCAATGCTCTGGTACTGAGAACAGAGGAGAGAGGCAATGCTCTGGTACTGAGAACAGAGGAGAGAGGCAATGCTCTGCTACTGAGAACAGAGGAGAGAGGCAATGCTCTGGTACTGAGAACAGAGGAAAAAGGCAATGCTCTGGTACTGAGAACAAAGGAAAGAGTCAATGCTCTGGTACTGAGAACAAAGGAAAGAGTCAATGCTCTGGTACTGAGATCAGAGGAAAGAGGCAATGCTCTGGTACTGAGAACAGGGGAAAGAAGCAATGCTTTGGTACTGAGAACAGAGGAAAGAGGCAATGCTTTGGTACTGAGAACAGAGGAAAGAGGCAATGCTCTGGTACTGAGAACAGAGAAAAGAGGCAATGCTTTGGTACTGAGAACAGAGGAAAGAGGCAATGCTCTGGTACTGAGAACAGAGGAAAAAGTCAATGCTCTGGTACTGAGAACAGGGGAAAGAAGCAATGCTTTGGTACTGAGAACAGAGGAAAGAGGCAATGCTTTGGTACTGAGAACAGAAGAAAGAGGCAATGCTCTGGTACTGAGAACAGAGAAAAGAGGCAATGCTTTGGTACTGAGAACAGAGGAAAGAGGCAATGCTCTGGTACTGAGAACAGAGGAAAAAGTCAATGCTCTGGTACTGAGATCAGAGGAAAGAGGCAATGCTCTGGTACTGAGAACAGGGGAAAGAAGCAATGCTCTGGTACTGAGAACAGAGGAGAGAGGCAATGCTCTGGTACTGAGAACAGAGGAAAGAGGCAATGCTCTGGTACTGAGAACAAAGGAGAGAGTCAATGCTCTGGTACTGAGAACAGAGGAAAGAGGCAATGCTCTGGTACTGAGAACAGGGGAAAGAAGCAATGCTCTGGTACTGAGAACAGAGGAGAGAGGCAATGCTCTGGTACTGAGAACAGAGGAAAGAGGCAATGCTCTGGTACTGAGAACAAAGGAGAGAGTCAATGCTCTGGTACTGAGAACAGAGGAAAGAGGCAATGCTCTGGTACTGAGAACAGAGGAGAGAGTCAATGCTCTGGTACTGAGAACAGAGGAGAGAGGCAATGCTCTGGTACTGAGAACAGAGGAAAGAGGCAATGCTCTGGTACTGAGAACAAAGGAGAGAGTCAATGCTCTGGTACTGAGAACAGAGGAAAGAGGCAATGCTCTGGTACTGAGAACAGAGGAAAGAGGCAATGCTCTGGTACTGAGAACAGAGGAAAAAGGCAATGCTCTGGTACTGAGAACAGGGGAAAGAGGCAATGCTCTTGCGCTAAAACTTATGTCTCCAACATGATAGAATAATAATTCTGAAAGCTGTTCATATGTCAATTTTTTTATGTAATGATAGCAATTTTGTGTCGTTTGTTAGTGCTCTCATTAAGAGTTTGCAAACTTGTAAAATTGTCAACTTTTTTGAGTGATGAAGAGGTAATTTATAATACGAGAGTTAGCTTCACTCCTCTGTCTGTACAGTACAGGATATAACCTTCAACCATTTATTCAGAAGAAAAAAAACTGATATTTCATCGGACTCTTTTTGAAACGTACATCCGACGAAACGAGA
Source organism: Caprella mutica (assembly GCA_947561585.1). Taxonomy (NCBI): domain Eukaryota; kingdom Metazoa; phylum Arthropoda; class Malacostraca; order Amphipoda; family Caprellidae; genus Caprella; species Caprella mutica. Next base: position 91,447 of record CANNZV010001899.1, read on the forward strand.
CGTGGAGACAAAATTTAAACTATCACAAAATGATTATCATTTCATCACTAGAATGTGATTGTAGCACCAAATTATAAAATTTAGAGATAATTTGTAATGTACAGTAAGATATTCTGAAAGAGATCAAATAGCAACCCAAATATGGACCATTAACTCCTAAGTAGAACATAAAATATTCAATCGTCGACAGTGGATCAATATACTATACAAATATTGATTTAATAGTAATTTATCCTACGTTAAAAAGTATTAAATATACATAGTAGAGGGCCTTTCGTCGGACATTTTAAAGGATAATGTCTGAAATTACGATATAATACAATAAAGGATGATCTCTTGATTATAATATTCAAACTGAGTTTCCATTTCGACTAGAATCACTTATGAATAACAACTATAGCTACACAGGTAGATGAGGACTGTGATCACTTCAACAGATCGAGTAGCTAAATGCATTTATTGGATCAATATGAAGTCATGGATCAAATTGAATGGTAGACTTCAATATGACTCGACTGTCAAAAATTGTGATTCACTTATGAGTTTCAAGTGGCATAACCCCCTTATTAGATGATTTGAAGAACAATCTAAAGATAGAGGAAATTTTTATTGACGACTAATACATCGACGTTAGTAATTATTTCTTTCGATAGAGAATAATAATACCGACTAATTATTCCTTATGCATTGGGGATCAGAACTGCTGAATTTTTTGCTAAGATATTATTAATATGGAGTGAAAATGGTGTAGCCGCACTACATTATATTTCTTATTAATATTTATGCAGTCCTATATAGTAACGCAATGAGTAAAATTAAGATTGATTGATTTTGCAAAGTTAATTATTAATCTTTTATTGATTAGAAAAATCAATCGTTAAAGGCCAAAGTGTTTTTTGGAGTGTCAAAGAACATCAAAGTGGTAATGACTTAACATTAAATATATAAAATAACTCATTCAGCAGAAGTTAACTTATAATGTATCTCCATGAATAATTCAATCGAGTGTTTCAAACGCGAACAAAATCTACAGACCTGTTGATAAAAATGTACTCCATTTTTGTATTAATTTTATCTCCAGTAAAAATCGAGATATTTTAAATATGTTTATTTCACACTGCAGGAAATGTTTTTCATAAGAATAGTAAAATTTGTGAATATTTACTGAATTATGAGTTCACAGTAAGAAGTTGAATGAGCAGAGGTAAATTATGCTTGTACCAAAGAATTATTGAAATAACATTTTTGAAATTTTTATCTTCATCTCAGTTTTCCAAACAACGAAATACAATTCCGACAATAGAACCACAAAAAACATTAATAAACATAGAATATAAATAAACTTTTAGAATCCTTCAACATGACCACCGTTTCTCTCAAGACAAGTCTTAACTCGATACATTAAACCGCAACTGCTCTCCGGATCATTTTTCGATCTTTTTTTCAATGTCTCAAATGCATCATCCACCCTTTCTCCTATTATTTTCAATGTTGGAGGTGGCGTTTTGAAAAAGAAATTCTTAACAAATTTCCAAAGTAAAAAATCGCACGAGGTTACGACTGGGCTGTTTGGTGCCACTGAACATCAAAACCAGTGCTAGCAGCCGCTGTCCAAAATTTGTCTTTGACTGCGATAGTGTGATGTGTCGATGAGCTGGTGATTTCTTTTGCTGAAACCAAATATGCCTGAATTCATTGCGGTTTTTAAGGCAGCTCCAAGTATGGAAGTATTAAAGCATTTAACATTTATAAATAAAGTTCAGTCTAATTTACATCATAAAAGGACAGATACGTACGTGAATGTTCCATTACCGCAAAGACTCTCAAACACAGAAAGCTTCTCTCTGCGTATGCTGTTTTCAAAAACAATTTCTCCGGGTTCATTAATAAACCACATTCTTGTATTTTGAATATCAACGTGAAAATGCAGCCTCGTCAGTGACTACTAATCTCTCAATGACCCTAAAATGTTGTTGAGCGGTAGCTAATTCTGTGTTATTGCTGGGATTGGGTTGGCACAACCATAATTTACTGCTGCTCATTCAACTTCTTACTGTCAACTCATAATTCAGTAAATATTAAAAAAAAATATATTCTTATGAAAAATAAAATTTCCTATCGTATGAGATAAACATATTTAAAATATTTCGATTTTTACTGGAGATATAATTAATACAAAAATGGGGTACATTTTAGCAGAACACTCTGTACAATATAAACATGAGACAATATCGCAACGAAACGAGCAATGTACGTAAAAAGAGGTGCAATTGAGTACACTGGTGTACTTTGCTAAGAGGTGCAATTGAGTACACTGGAGCACTTTGCTAAGAGGTGCAATTAAGTACACTGGTGTACTTTGCTAAGAGGTGCAATTAAGTACACTGATGTACTTTGCTAAGAGGTGCAATTAAGTACACTGGTGTACTTTGCTAAGAGGTGCAATTAAGTACACTGGTGTACTTTGATAAGAGGTGCTAAACTATACAATATACAAGTACTGAACTATACACTATACAATTAAGTATATTCATGTACTTTATTACTATGCGTATACCATTAATTATATTAGTTATTTACTGGTAGGTTATTTGAGGTAACCACAAAGATCAGTGTACCATCACCACAAAGATCAGTGTACCATCACCACAAAAATCAGTGTACCATCACCACAAAGATCAGTGTACCATCATCACAAAGATCAGTGTACCATCACCACAAAGATCAGTGTACCATCATCACAAAGAACAGTGTACCATCACCACAAAGATCAGTGTACCATCATCACAAAGAACAGTGTACCATCACCACATTATTAGCGGGTTGTTTCCATCTCATTAGAAGTGGTTGTGGTTCAGAGTTACTCTTAACCATCTGTGGTTGTGGCAACCACAGATGGTTTGTAATCACTCTCTAACTCAATGGAGTGAAGTCTTACCATTTACATGTGTAATAGAGGCAGTAACCAATAGCATGGCATTGAGGCAGTAACCAATAGCATGGAATAGAGGCAGTAACCAATAGCATGGAATAGAGGCAGTAAGCAATAGCATGCAATAGAGGCAGTAAGCAATAGCATGGAATAGAGGCAGTAAGCAATAGCATGGAATAAGAATATATTTATAAATGAGAAAGAACTAATGATAATAAGATTGAGAAAGCAATGACGTCATTACAAGTTTCCATTGTAATCGTAGATATTTTATCAGGAGTGAAACATTTCATCGATGATGAAAATAAAATAAATAATGAAATTGTTCGGTGATATTTTCTATGCAATTACTGCATTCGAAACTAATGAAAGAGACCAGAAATGAGTTGTGGGAGAGTAGCTTAGAGATGAACAGGAGTCTTCCACCTTAGAGTATTTCATTATATTCTATTCATCAATTACGGGTAAATATCACAAACAATAATTTCTATCTACACAATAAAATATGTATTAGAGAATACCTCTTAAAAGTCATGATACCTCTATTTAATTCCATACCATGTTCCATGTACGTTAATTCGTTACCTAATTTTGAGTAAAATGAGAGTGTCTTTGGCACAGCTTCTAATGTTGCACACAGCACCTACTGCCTAACTAGTCATTAGGCCCTAATTACGCTGTGCATCATTTATGTGTTGTTTGTTTCATTCTGTTTCACTCTTCATTAGACAAAAGTGTTTAAAATATCTACATACTCATTAAGCCAATGAAGGTAATAAGAGAGAGCGCTTGCGGCAGTGCCACTGAGTCTCAGGTAAATAACATACCATTGGTTATAAACAGTGAGAGGAAACTCACAGTGAGAATATAATAAATATATACATTTACAGAAACTAAACAGGCATTATGAGTTCATCCACTGGCCTAAATATTAGCAAAGTGACCCACTAGTCTATTTACTGAACACTCGCACTGTCAGAGAAGCTTGAACTCTTTCAATAAAATAGAAATTATTGCATATTACTTTTATTCATGTTAAAAAATTGGACTATATTTTCATTATCAGTAAGGCAGACTATAAGAAAGGGATGCAATTAGTCACATTTGATGTAACTATTAAAATACCTCGTACCGATAAACGCAAGTCTCTCACCAAACAAGTTACACGTGAAAAAGACATAGCAGGTCAACTCTTAATATTGATAGCACGTGACACACACGTGACCCACACGTGCTCCTTCCTAGCCAGCAGTAGAGCAAACACGTGAGTGGAAGTTACGGGGCCAATGGTGGCATACCAGCCAATATGACTGTACCAACGATTCAATTAAGGGACAGAGAATTCAATTTTGTTGTCGTAATTGGACAATTGGTTGTTTAACAACATGGTGTGAATGATTTGATGAGAGAAAACTGTCAATAGTTGTGAGATATGGTGGAGTGGCACAGTCTACAAAGGAGTTACAAAGGCAGAGAGGAGTTAAAAAGGCAGAGAGGAGTTACAAAGGTACAGAGGAGTTACAAAGGTAGAGAGGAGTTACAAAGGCAGAGAGGAGTTTCAAAGGCAGAGAGGAGTTACAAAGGCAGAGAGGAGTTACAAAGGCAGAGAGGAGTTACAAAGGCAGAGAGGAGTTACAAAGGCAGAGAGGAGTTACAAAGGCAGAGAGGAGTTTCAAAGGCAGAGAGGAGTTACAAAGGCAGAGAGGAGTTACAAAGGCAGAGAGGAGTTACAAAGGCAGAGAGGAGTTACAAAGGCAGAGAGGAGTTACAAAGGCAGAGAGGAGTTACAAAGGCAGAGAGGAGTTACAAAGGCAGAGAGGAGTTACAAAGGCAGAGAGGAGTTACAAAGACAGAGAGGAGTTACAAAGGCAGACAGTATATATACGTAGTTACAAAGGCAGAGAGGAGTTACAAAGGCAGAGAGGAGTTACAAAGGCAGAGAGGAGTTACAAAGACAGAGAGGAGTTACAAAGGCAGACAGTATATATACGTAGTTACAAAGGCAGAGAGGAGTTACAAAGGCAGAGAGGAGTTACAAAGACAGAGAGGAGATACAAAGGCAGACAGTATATATACGTAGTTACAAAGGTAGAGAGGAGTTACAAAGGCAGAGAGGAGTTACAAAGGCAGAGAGGAGTTACAAAGGCAGAGAGGAGTTACAAAGGCAGAGAGGAGTTACAAAGGCAGAGAGGAGTTACAAAGGCAGAGAGGAGTTACAAAGACAGAGAGGAGATACAAAGGCAGACAGTATATATACGTAGTTACAAAGGTAGAGAGGAGTTACAAAGGCAGAGAGGAGTTACAAAGGCAGAGAGGAGTTACAAAGGCAGAGAGGAGTTACAAAGGCAGACAGTATATAAACGTAGTTACAAAGGCAGACAGTATATATACGTAGTTACAAAGGCAGACAGTATATATACGTAGTTACAAAGGCAGAGAGGAGTTACAAAGGCAGAGAGGAGTTACAAAGGCAGAGAGGAGTTACAAAGGCAGAGAGGAGTTACAAAGGCAGACAGTATATAAACGTAGTTACAAAGGCAGACAGTATATATACGTAGTTACAAAGGCAGACAGTATATATACGTAGTTACAAAGGCAGAGAGGAGTTACAAAGGCAGAGAGGAGTTACAAAGGCAGAGAGTATATTACGTAGTTACAAAGTATCAGTATTTAACGTATGCCCAAACCACTCAGGGTCAGAAAGGAAAGTGGCTTCATGAGCAAAGTCATTTACTACCGATTGGGGACAAATCTCATCGTTGCAGAAGAGCTACAACGTAAATGCAGTTATTCACCAAGTAATGTGACAAAAGGTGCACCGACAATTGGGCCCCAAGACAATTGAGCACAGAAAAATTTGTAACAGCAGACACAATACTGAAGTGTTACTTAGTTATTACAGTAGCATTGGTATTCAATTAGGGTAATGCAGCCTACACTCTGATAAATATCTGTTCAAAATATTTAACTTTTTCGAAATATTTCCCTCTGTGTGAAAGAAAATGCGTATATACTATTTATCTTTTATTAAATGTTTTATAAAGCTATTTCTTTGCTACCTGTCATTCCCCATATAAAATAGATAATGATTAATTTAGTAGGGGTTTAACGTCTGTTTCGGAACAAATTTAAAGACCATATCGCTGATGTCAAATTGAAATAAAGTACAAGGGACAGGAAGAAGCAGTCAGAAAGGGAAGTTGTTTCACGAACAAAGTAACCTACCAACAGTCGGTGACAATGCTCATGAATGCAGAAAATCTACTCCTCAAATGCAGTCATCTACCTATGAATGTGATGAGAAGCCTATACCCAACACAAAATTTGAGACCACATAGTTGAAGAGCATAACCCTAGTTTCTAAATTTGCAATTAATGTTAACATGGTAAAAGTGAAAAGAGCCAATACATAATCCAATTTACAACAGTTTCAGCTTCAGGGAATAGAGCCCATAGAGGTTTAATGAGAATAATTTATTATTATTATTTAGATATATTCTTATTTGCCTTCTATAGAAACAATGATTGAAAGTTTGCTCGAAATGACCTATTTTGTCACTGAAATTTATAGACTATCATCTTCTGAGTTAATAGTTCTTATTAGAAATCATTCCTAATTATTTCATCATCATATGCAAGTAACTTAATAAAAGAAACAGAGCAGGAAAGTGGTTTGCGTTGGTTGATGAAATTACATGAATGTAGAGGAGATAGTCAAAAATGATATTTTTCATGAATAATGTCACATAAGAATGTATCTTGAAGAAACACAATTCAAACACTGGTGAAGGAAAATGAAGATCTATAACCCAAACAAACTATATATTTTACCATCAAGATCCCTTGATATCATAACTATATTATATACAGCAAAAACAGCGCTAAAAATCATAGACACGATAAAAAGGAAAATATATATTATATTTTTTTCAAATGAATATTTCAAACCAAAACTAATTATATTAGTTTGATTTCCAAAAGACTTCCATCTACCAAAGACTGTTTCATTATAGATCTTATGGGGTGAAATATTCTTCTTATATCGGCAACGGGGATATTTTTTACCATTGAGAATAAAAACTTTAATATTTTAGATGAATTCCATGAAATCTTCAGTGGTAATCATTCCTTAGCCACGTGTTGTAAGGCTCAATCTACAGAGAGTCTACGGTAAAAGTCTTTAGACATGAATCACTGAATTATATAGAGTATGATATTAAATTCTATGGACCTCTCTACTGAGTAAGGTATGTTCGCTCACTAAATCTCACCTGCTTGTCATTTCTTTGAAAGACTTTTATAGCCGATTAGTTAGCGCACTGCTGCCTTCTACGACTAAATAGACGAAGACATCGTAAGAACGAGATGTGGGCAATACCCACTGGTCAGTAAAAGGTTGGTACGTGTACTCAGACCAAACATAACCCGCATGTGTGAACTGTGTGGCTTAGCTACTTATCAACACTTTTCGATAGGTTTGCAACCGTAATAGCAATGCACCATGTAACAGTGAAGGCCCTGACCAAATAACAAATAGTGAATTAATAATAAGTGAAACTTTCAACGAAACTTCTAAACGCAAAAGCGTGGATTAATTTTATATAATTATTGAACTTGAAATATATGATAAATAGTGAGTAGATCCTGTTACCTTCTCTTCACCTTCGCCACGTTATTCCTAAAGCAAACACTTTGGAAAGAAATCGGTATGGACGATTTTCCTTTGTTGATGAATTTAATTTAGATATTCGAATTTTGTTTGAGATTTGTAGCTTGTTCTTTGTAGTTATAGCGGCACTGTCTTATTTTGTGGTCCTTGAAACTAAAAAAACATCCTCCCTTTCACCATTCTTTAGTGATGCATACAATTAATGTACTTTAAAATTTACTAAAGTTAACAAGCTTCCACTGCAATTGAAAAATTAACAAACAAGTAACTAAGTGTTTGTGGATATTCCAGGCCTTGATGAACTAAAATTAACTTTGATAGAAGATACACACATTATATATGGTGTATATATAAAAACATATGTTAATAAAAGAAACAAAATAATATGATACTCTCAAGAATATTACTACATTTAGTATTGAGTAATGAGATTTATTTGAGTGATTTCATGAAAGCTTTTAAAGTGTTGGTTTGAGCCGTGTGAATGGTGAACTCTCTATTTTTTGCGGTATGGCTTTGTATAAGCACGCAAAGTAATCTATAGGTCTAACGTGTCTATTGATGATAATTTCACAAATCACAATTTTCGAATTTCCTGTAATTTACTAATCTTACAAATTTGTCGCTGTTTACCCAGACCAATTTTAAAATATCAATATTTTGACTGTAGTTGAACAAAATGAAATTCATCTCACGAACTGTAAATAGTGGTAATATTAACAGAAAGGCACTTATCATTAAATGAAGTTGCTTTACAAAAGGTTCTGGGGTTGAATTTTAGAGAGAGAGTGAGGGAGAGGAGAGTGAGGGAGAGGGGAGTGAGGGAGAGGGAGAGTGAGTGCTTTCGCCAGCAAACAGTTTTGAAACTCTTAGTAACATAACTTACATAAGACACATTATTAGGGAATACTAGAAAAAGTAGTGAACCCAGCACACTTCCATGTGTTCCAATACCCGGTCTTAGAATTTCCTACAGTTACAAGCCGCATTCGATAGGCAAGGTGAGATCTGAACCAAATCTGACTGATTCTTATAAACCACAATGATTCCTTTCATTGTTTACACTTTCAAAACTTCAGATTAGAATATAAAGAGAGGTTGAAATTACACAGTGATATAAATAAATAAATAATGAAGAATATTAAACATGAGAATATTACTGAATTGTATAGACTATAACAACAATTGCTATGACAACTCATAGGCATGTGAATAAAAACAAAAAAATCTGAAAAAGAGCCAACATGGAAAGTGGTTTCAAAAACAGCGTCATCTATTCTCATTCGGTGACATTTGGCGAAGCTAATGTATGAATAAAAGCTACTTCGTGAATACAACCACTTACCATGGAATGTAACCAAGGGGACACACGCACGGATGGCTACACTCATGAATGAAGAGGAAAATGAAGAAAAACATTGAATATGTTTTTTTACAAAAAGATATTACCTACCTAACAAAAGATATTAAATCTCACAATAATGAAAAGTAAAATCACTAAATTAATTATTAAATCGAAATAAATGGAATTAATTTATTTAAAAAGAAACTTGTTACATCACTTTTCACTTAATCACCTAATTAATAATTAAACAAATTTTCAGAAGAATATACGGTGCCTTTTATTTTTGTTTTTAGTACAACTGGCAGTGAATCGCAGTAAAGTTTACCAGAGACGAGAAATACGTTTGATTTTCTAGCATCTTGGTGATAGAAACATTAAACGTGTACTGTTTGTTCAAAGTGTTTGTATTGCTGTGGTTACAATACGGTCGCTAGTGTGACACACTCTCACAAAAAACCAAAGGCAATCGCATTAGCAATATCTAGGTAATATCTTCTGAATGTAACTATGCAATAGACCTTTGTAAAGCGTGTACAGAAACCGAATGGAGGCAATCGTTCCTTATCAAACTTACTATTTGTTTGATATTTATTTTTTTGACAAGATATCATTTTAATGTATTAGTCGTCCCCAACGAGTGTTTTTTCTTCTCAATAATATTACAATAAGAATTGACGAAAAAAACCTTATCCAGTTTCATCGTAAGATGTATTAAATGGTTGAGAGAAATATGTTACCATTATTGACTCGATATTTTAATAAAAGAAAGACTTGGCAATTAATTTCTTATTGTAGATTTTTTAAATTTTTTATCCCTATGAAAGTAGTAAGAATTAATTAGGACAGATACAATAGACTTTAAAATTAGCACCAATTCAAATTCAAGGAATGAGTACATCAACTCCATAACTTGTGATTACAGTAGCTCTGACTACTGTTTCCCTGCTACTCTCCCTAAAATGAGAGCAAACAGTGCTATTCGTACGAAGAGGTGGTAGCATATTCCCTTGGAGCGATCACAATAGAGAGTAATTTCAGCCTCATAATGAATAGCAGTGTATGCATTAGGGTGATCAGATACACCTGTGAGTGTGTTACCCCGCCACCAGATGTCGCTCTGCAAAGGTGTTTAAAAGCATCTATGATCGATGGTTAGTGGGGTGTGGGGCGATTTGCATCATCACGCTATCGTAAGGATGCGATAACAGTCTGGATAAATGGACAAATCACAGTTTTGAATACAAAGAACTTTAGAGAGAAGAAAGATAAAGAATTAACTAAGTGCATAGAATGTAAAATAAGTCTATTTCAAAATATACCAATGAGCATCTATACTGATTCATTTTAGTATTTGGCAATTTACACCAATCTATGAATAGCCTGAGTAATTGGAGCTAGACACAGGAATAGTTATCATTGAAAACATCCATGCTTATCACTATAAAACAAATACTATATTTTAGCCATTAAATTCTTCTATTCTCCAAAAGTACGATGTGTGGCATATAATTTAGTGGTTGGAATATAGTGTTCTTGGTGCGGGTAATGTGGTCTCTAATGGACTAGAAATCCCATGAGGAAAAGAGAGGCGAATATGAGGGGATATCATAGAGTGGTGTAGAAATAGACCAACAGATCACACTTTCACAACTATTCTACTACTAAATGCTCTCACGTTTCAACACATAATTAGTAACCATTTTTATCTTAAGAACATCTCTCAGCTTCAAAATACCCATGTTCCCTTTTCTCTAACTTCAGTGATATCAACATTAAGATCTATATTAATGGAAATTTCAGTTTATTAAATCTACTTATATATTCTGCTAGAGAACAAAAATATAAAAGTTCAAATGACGGAGCAAGTTAATGTCGAATTGAAGTAACGAAGCAGCTGTTTTCAGTTTAGATGAAGGCATCTGAAGAATATTCCCAGGAGCTAAACACAGTACTACGTAATGGCCTAAAGTCACCAATAAATAGCAAGACTCAGAGGAGAATATTCCCTAGATAGACTCTGGTGAACAGCCGAGAAAAGGAGAGTCTGATCACCATTTTGGCAATGGCAACTGAGAACAGGAGTTGAAAAAGCTTTCAGAAGCTAGGAATGAAATGTGAAGAGTGACTGAGAGTGTAACAGAGTGACTGAGAGTGTAACGGAGTGGCTGATAGTGTAACAGAGTGACTGATAGTGTAACAGAGTGACTGAGAGTATAACGGAGTGACTGATAGTGTAACAGAGTGACTGAGAGTATAACGGAGTGACTGATAGTGTAACGAAGTGACTGATAGTGTAACAGAGTGACTGATAGTGTAACAGAGTGACTGAGAGTATAACGGAGTGACTGATAGTGTAACAGAGTGACTGAGAGTATAACGGAGTGACTGATAGTGTAACGGAGTGACTGATAGTGTAACAGAGTGACTGATAGTGTAACGGAGTGACTGACAGTGTAACAGAGTAACTGACAGTGTAACAGAGTGACTGACAGTGTAACGGAGTGACTGATAGTGTAACAGAGTGACTGATAGTGTGACAGAGTGACTGAGAGTGTAACAGAGTGACTGATAGTGTAACGGAGTGACTGATAGTGTAACGGAGTGACTGACAGTGTAACAGAGTGACTGATAGTGTAATAGAGTGACTGATGGTGTAACAGAGTGACTGATAGTGTAACAGAGTGACTAACAGTGTAACAGAGTGACTGACAGTGAAACGGAGTGACTGACAGTGTAACAGAGTGACTGATAGTGTAACAGAGTGACTGACAGTGTAACAGAGTGACTGAGAGTATAACGGAGTGACTGATAGTGTAACAGAGTGACTGAGAGTATAACGGAGTGACTGATAGTGTAACGAAGTGACTGATAGTGTAACAGAGTGACTGATAGTGTAACAGAGTGACTGAGAGTATAACGGAGTGACTGATAGTGTAACAGAGTGACTGAGAGTATAACGGAGTGACTGATAGTGTAACGGAGTGACTGATAGTGTAACAGAGTGACTGATAGTGTAACGGAGTGACTGACAGTGTAACAGAGTGACTGACAGTGTAACAGAGTGACTGACAGTGTAACGGAGTGACTGATAGTGTAACAGAGTGACTGATAGTGTGACAGAGTGACTGAGAGTGTAACAGAGTGACTGATAGTGTAACGGAGTGACTGATAGTGTAACGGAGTGACTGACAGTGTAACAGAGTGACTGATAGTGTAATAGAGTGACTGATGGTGTAACAGAGTGACTGATAGTGTAACAGAGTGACTAACAGTGTAACAGAGTGACTGACAGTGAAACGGAGTGACTGACAGTGTAACAGAGTGACTGATAGTGTAACAGAGTGACTGACAGTGTAACGGAGTGACTGATAGTGTAACAGAGTGACTGAGAGTGTAACGGAGTGACTGATAGTGTAACAGAGTGACTGATAGTGTAACAGAGTGACTGATAGTGTAACGGAGTGACTGACAGTGTAACGGAGTGACTGATAGTGTAACAGAGTGACTGATAGTGTAACGGAGTGACTGATAGTGTAACGGAGTGACTGATAGTGTAACAGAGTGACTGATAGTGTAACGGAGTGACTGATAGTGTAACAGAGTGACTGATAGTGTAACGGAGTGACTGACAGTGTAACAGAGTGACTGATAGTGTAACAGAGTGACTGATAGTGTAACGGAGTGACTGACAGTGTAACAGAGTGACTGATAGTAACATGAGAATTTTTATCAGTTAATTGTTATCATATTTACAAAGCAGTAAGATTTGAAAAATGTGGTCACATTTACATGCTGGTAAATTAATAAGAAAATACTATATGTGTTAAAATATAAATACCATGGAATATAAATACCATGGAATATAAATACCGTGGAATATAAATACCATGGAATATAAATACCATGGAATATAAATACCGTGGAATATAAATACCATGGAATATAAATACCATGGAATATAAATACCATGGAATATAAATACCATGGAATATAAATACCATGGAATATCTCCAAACCATTTTGATAATTACAAATATTCTAACTGGAAATTCTTGCATTAATATGCATTCCTCTGTGTGGAGATGCATACAGTGTGCATTAATATGCATTCCTCAGTGTGGAGATGCATACAGTGTGCATTAATATGCATTCTTCTTTGTGGAGATGCATACAGTGTGCATTAATATGCATTCCTCTGTGTGGAGATGCATACAGTGTGCATTAATGTGCATTCTTCTGTGTGGAGATGCATACAGTGTGCATTAATGTGCATTCTTCTGTGTGGAGATCCATACAGTTGTTAGCACAGTGTTCACTCCACGGAGTGACTGTACTCAGCTACAGCAAAGTAAGACAAATGTAAAGCTGAGCGCTGTGTAAATTAAACGCCAGGCGTGATATAGCAGCGAGGCTTGCGCCGCTAGGATCTGTATCAGGATACAGTAACGAACAAATGACCAGCTACAGGATAGTCTCGATACAGTAACGAACAAATGACCAGCTACAGGATAGTCTCGATACAGTAACGAACAAATGACCAGCTACAGGATAGTCTCGATACAGTAACGAACAAATGACCAGCTACAGGATAGTCTCGATACAGTAACGAACAAATGACCAGCTACAGGATAGTCTCGATACAGTAACGAACAAATGACCAGCTATAGGATAGTCTCGATACAGTAACGAACAAATGACCAGCTACAGGATAGTTTCGATACAGTAACGAACAAATGACCAGCTACAGGATAGTCTCGATACAGTAACGAACAAATGACCAGCTATAGGATAGTCTCGATACAGTAACGAACAAATGACCAGCTACAGGATAGTCTCGATACAGTAACGAACAAATGACCAGCTACAGGATAGTCTCGATACAGTAACGAACAAATGACCAGCTACAGGATAGTCTCGATACAGTAACGAACAAATGACCAGCTACAGGATAGTCTCGATACAGTAACGAACAAATGACCAGCTATAGGATAGTCTCGATACAGTAACGAACAAATGACCAGCTACAGGATAGTTTCGATACAGTAACGAACAAATGACCAGCTACAGGATAGTCTCGATACAGTAACGAACAAATGACCAGCTATAGGATAGTCTCGATACAGTAACGAACAAATGACCAGCTACAGGATAGTCTCGATACAGTAACAAACAAATGACCAGCTACAGGATAGTCTCGATACAGTAACGAACAAATGACCAGCTACAGGATAGTCTCGATACAGTAACGAACAAATGACCAGCTACAGGATAGTCTCGATACAGTAACGAACAAATGACCATCTACAGGATAGTCTCGATACAGTAACGAACAAATGACCAGCTACAGGATAGTCTCGATACAGTAACGAACAAATGACCAGCTATAGGATAGTCTCGATACAGTAACGAACAAATGACCAGCTATAGGATAGTCTCGATACAGTAACGAACAAATGACCAGCTACAGGATAGTCTCGATACAGTAACGAACAAATGACCAGCTATAGGATAGTCTCGATACAGTAACGAACAAATGACCAGCTACAGGATAGTCTCGATACAGTAACGAACAAATGACCAGCTACAGGATAGTCTCGATACAGTAACGAACAAATGACCAGCTACAGGATAGTCTCGATACAGTAACGAACAAATGACCAGCTACAGGATAGTCTCGATACAGTAACGAACAAATGACCAGCTACAGGATAGTCTCGATACAGTAACGAACAAATGACCAGCTACAGGATAGTCTCGATACATGAGTCATGAATTATTAGATGCAGGAACTATCCTGTATTTCATATTAAAAAAACTGAAAGAAATTATTTTCAGGAGAAACAATTTTGAGTTTGAACTTCGTGTGCAGGTCGAAAATTAAAATTTTAGACTAACTATCTTTGTTACCCATAGCTACATTAGCACTACCTGTGTTAACACAATAACCTATAGCTACATTAGCACTACATTTGTTAACACAATAACCTATAGCTACATTAGCACTACCTGTGTTAACACAATAACCTATAGCTACATTAGCACTACCTTTGTTAACACAATAACCTATAGCACTACCTTTGTTAACACAATAACCTATAGCACTACCTTTGTTAACACAATAACCTATAGCACTACCTTTGTTAAAACAATAACCTATAGCACTACCTTTGTTAACACAATAACCTATAGCACTACCTTTGTTAACACAATAACCTATAGCTACATTAGCACTACCTTTGTTAACACAATAACCTAGTCACGTTAATACCATCTTTCTTAACACTCCATGTGTTGACTTTGGTGCTACTGTTTGTTCCTGTTTGTCACACGCCCTAAAACATCGTCAAACACCTGTAATGTTTGATTAATCGTGAGCTGCAAACACAAACAGTTTGGAAAGCATTGTAACTAGAGAGATGTCTTCAAAAGGAATTGTGTATATTAACAATATTTAATTCATTCCTGATAGATGGAATTTTTGTAAATTAAAATTAAATTAAAATTTAGGAAAATATTATTCTTATAAGGACTACTTTAAATCTGAAGTAAAAATAACGGAAATCATGTGAAATATTCACTGTGTTTCTCATATTATCTATCGATTACAATTCATATTAGCTTCTAGCACAGCGAATTCATATCGTATTTATTTGCTGAATGTGCAACAAAAGCAAAAGTTCGTTGTGATTTGAGGCGTAGAGTAGTACTACGTATCGCACTACCACCCTACTCTGATATTTCACACACTGAATAATGAATAGATTACTCCTCTGGTTGCACATTTTACTATACTTATTAGGGCCAGACTTGGCTGAGAGCCTTTCGTTGTTAACTTTGAAACCATTCCCACTGCCTTTCGTTCCTTTAATAATTGATGCAGGAATATAAGAATGCTTTAGGTGGAACAATGCCCCCCATATCCACAGAGCCAACCAACACTCTACTCATCACTGAAGATTCTCTCAACTCTATGCTCTAGTAAATCACAAGAAATACTTTCTATTCGACATGAAATGTGTCTTTAGATGTTGGTGGTTGTACTAGGCTGCTGTAGAACTGTTTATTGCAGTCGGTTAGGTCAGACAGAAAGGAAGTGTCGGGTGAACTTTAAAGAAAATAGCACAGGATTTGGTGCTATTTCGAGGAGAAGAGGGAACACCTCGCTATCATCTCAACTCAATAATATTGACAGATGGCACAGGAATGTACTTGACAATAATATAACTTTAAAGAAAATAGCACAGGATTTGGTGCTATTTCGAGGAGAAGAGGGAACACCTCGCTATCATCTCAACTCAATAATATTGACAGATGGCACAGGAATGTACTTGACAATAATATCCCATACTAGTCATGAAATAACTTATAAAAGTATGCTCAAGATATACTTACAAGATATCTCCTATATCCTTTACTTCAACAAAATCTTAAAGAAAAAAGAATAACTTGTTCCTTTACATTCATAAACTAAAATAGGAAATGAAATCATTTAAATAAAGTTACCGATTGACCCAGAGAAGAAATGTGAAGACATCAGAGTCCCTTTGCCTCAGTTTGCACCAATATGAGGGTGTGGATGAGCCTCGTAGAAGTCAGTCTGAGGTTCAAAGCCGACTTACTTAATTATTGACACCAGTTTGATCGGGATTTTAAGAACTGAAACTTGATAGTCGGATAAAAACTTGAAGCAAAGACTTCTGAGTGCTTTGGAATTAGTGAGTGACTATTCTAAGAGACTGAGGTGTATCGGTGTTACACTGAGGTGTATCGGTGTTACACTGAGGTGTATCGGTGTTACACTGAGGTGTATTGGTGTTACACTGAGGTGTATCGGTGTTACACTGAGGTGTATCGGTGTTACACTGAGGTGTATTGGTGTTACACTGAGGTGTATCGGTGTTACACTGAGGTGTATCGGTGTTACACTGAGGTGTATCGGTGTTACACTGAGGTGTATCGGTGTTACACTGAGGTGTATCGGTGTTACACTGAGGTGTATTGGTGTTACACTGAGGTGTATCGACGATACATTGCTTTGCACTGTGTACAAAAAATTTCCAGTAGAAGCAGACCCGCTTTAACTCAAAAATCATACCTCACATTAACTTGGAAATTGAACTTAGAGCGTGGGAGACTCCGCTTTAAGTTTAGCTCTGTTTGATGATTGTTACTCCAATCTTTTGATTTTCTATCAACAAAAATCAGAGGAACACTTACATGGTACACTAGAACTTGTAGTTACTTCGCAGTTATTCACTTTGTAGTTTCTTTACAGTTATTCATTTTGTAGTTTCTTCGCAGTTATTCACTTTGTAGTTTCTTCGCAGTTATTCTCTTTGTAGTTCCTTTACAGTTATTCACTTTGTAGTTACTTCGCAGTTATTCACCTTGTAGTTTCTTCGCAGTTATTCACTTTGTAGTTTCTTTACAGTTATTCACTTTGTAGTTACTTCGCAGTTATTCACTTTGTAGTTACTTCGCAGTTATTCACCTTGTAGTTTCTTCGCAGTTATTCACTTTGTAGTTTCTTCGCAGTTATTCACTTTGTAGTTTCTTCGCAGTTATTCACTTTGTAGTTTCTTCGCAGTTATTCACTTTGTAGTTTCTTTACAGTTATTCACTTTGTAGTTACTTCGAAGTTATTCACCTTGTAGTTTCTTCGCAGTTATTCACTTTGTAGTTTCTTTACAGTTATTCACTTTGTAGTTACTTCGCAGTTATTCACTTTGTAGTTACTTCGCAGTTATTCACTTTGTAGTTTCTTCGCAGTTATTCACTTTGTAGTTTCTTCGCAGTTATTCACTTTGTAGTTTCTTCGCAGTTATTCACCTTGTAGTTTCTTCGCAGTTATTCACTTTGTAGTTTCTTCGCAGTTATTCACCTTGTAGTTTCTTCGCAGTTATTCACTTTGTAGTTTCTTCGCAGTTATTCACTTTGTAGTTTCTTCGCAGTTATTCACTTTGTAGTTTCTTCGCAGTTATTCACTTTGTAGTTTCTTTACAGTTATTCACTTTGTAGTTACTTCGCAGTTATTCACTTTGTAGTTTCTTCGCAGTTATTCACTTTGTAGTTTCTTTACAGTTATTCACTTTGTAGTTACTTCGCAGTTATTCACTTTGTAGTTTCTTCGCAGTTATTCACTTTGTAGTTACTTCGCAGTTATTCACTTTGTAGTTTCTTCGCAGTTATTCACTTTGTAGTTTCTTTACAGTTATTCACTTTGTAGTTACTTCGCAGTTATTCACTTTGTAGTTTCTTCGCAGTTATTCACTTTGTAGTTTCTTCGCAGTTATTCACTTTGTAGTTTCTTCGCAGTTATTCACCTTGTAGTTTCTTCGCAGTTATTCACTTTGTAGTTTCTTCGCAGTTATTCACCTTGTAGTTTCTTCGCAGTTATTCACTTTGTAGTTTCTTCGCAGTTATTCACCTTGTAGTTTCTTCGCAGTTATTCACTTTGTAGTTTCTTCGCAGTTATTCACTTTGTAGTTTCTTCGCAGTTATTCACTTTGTAGTTTCTTCGCAGTTATTCACTTTGTAGTTTCTTTACAGTTATTCACTTTGTAGTTACTTCGCAGTTATTCACTTTGTAGTTTCTTCGCAGTTATTCACTTTGTAGTTTCTTTACAGTTATTCACTTTGTAGTTTCTTTACAGTTATTCACTTTGTAGTTTCTTTACAGTTATTCACTTTGTAGTTTCTTTGCAGGTATTCACTTTGTAGTTTCTTTGCAGGTATTCTCCAGACTTGTTATCACTTTAACTAGCGGTAACTGTGTTACAAATACAACAAATAACTTTCTCTATAATCACCCTCACCAAACAAATTACTTGCAGACAATTAACTCCATAATATAACAATATTATTCCTATTCACCACCATCACCTAACATCACCACACACCCCGCACTGAAAACTACAGCAGTTCTTCATCCAATAGAAACACCCCCCCCCCCCTCTCCCTCCCCCTGCCCCGGTAGCAATCTTTATTGCTGACAGCACATCTCTGTCGAAGACTTTACTCATTTAAACTACAGACACGCGCCATATTGAATACAGGTGAAGCAGTGACTGTGAAGCAGTGACTGTGAAACAGTGACTGTGAAGTAGTGACTGTGAAACAGTGACTGTGAAGTAGTGACTGTGTAACAGTGACTGTGAAGTAGTGACTGTGAAACAGTGACTGTGAAACAGTGACTGTGAAGCAGTGACTGTGAAACAGTGACTGTGAAGCAGTGACTGTGAAACAGTGACTATGAAGCAGTGACTGTGAAACAGTGACTGTGAAGCAGTGACTGTGAAACAGTGACTGTGAAACAGTGAATGTGAAACAGTGACTATGAAGCAGTGACTGTGAAACAGTGACTGTGAAGTAGTGACTGTGAAACAGTGACTGTGAAACAGTGAATGTGAAACAGTGACTGTGAAGCAGTGACTGTGAAACAGTGACTGTGAAACAGTGAATGTGAAACAGTGACTGTGAAGCAGTGACTGTGAAACAGTGACTGTGAAGCAGTGAATGTGGTGATACAGTCACTGTGGTGATACAGTCACTGTGGTGATACATTCACTGTGGTGATACAGTCACTGTGGTGATACAGTCACTGTGGTGATACAGTCACTGTGGTGATACAGTCACTGTGGTGATACAGTCACTGTGGTGATACAGTCACTGTGGTGATACAGTCACTGTGGTGATACAGTGAGCGTTGTAAGTTTTACACATTTTCATGTTTGTTCATGAAATTTTATCAAAATATATGCTTTTCAATGATATTCGTTGAATAACATCGAAGAGACCATTGCCTTTATAACAGAGAAATGAGTGCAGTGTTTGGTAAGGATGAAGAGTACACAATAACCGTAAGAGAATTGACTGGTGGCAGCAGTCATACCCCCCCCCCCCTCCCTGTCACTCTAAGTTAATATCAATTTGGTGAAGAGATACAATATTGGTTTGATAAGAGGGGGGGAGGGGGAGGTGTAGGTATTACAGGTGAACAGCCCTACACTCGGGAAAAAGGTTCCTTTTATAAAGTAATATCATGTGTCGAGTGATTATTTTTATTGATTGGAGAACTCTAGTATTGAAGATATCTTTTCGTGTTATGCATTCGTTTGTACTATGCATATATAATGGGGAAAGAAGAGGGAGTCATGAACTAAAGTGCGAGGCTGTCCAATAAAGCCTGCGATGCATTTATGACGTCATTGAAGTGGCCAGAACATTGGTACTTGTCATCAAATATATCTGATGCATTTACCCAGCGTATTGATGCGCATGCGCACATTGAACGGCTTGAAAAGAATGTCACAGTAAAAGACAGACAGTAACATTTAACTAATGACTAGTTACTATAATGGCGTTTCATAGAAGAAACATTTACATAATCCACGTAGAGATGAATTCAGTGATTTAATTATTTTGACATATGCTCTGAAAATACGTTATAGATAGGTTGCAATAGTTAATAGGAGAAATACAGTTTGGGATAGACTTATTCTTTGTGTTAAATTAATGACAAGAAGTTTCAGAAGTTGTAATACTGACTATAATGTACATGTGTTATCAGAGTACATTGTGTGGTTATGTGAAATGTTGATAATATTAAATATTGACAGCATTTCAATAAAGTATAGAATATTCCTCCAACAGAGAGTAGTAATCGACTTCAGGAATTGATTTGTTTTGATTTTGATGAGCAAATTGACAAGGCAGACGGAAGGCTACTTGCTATGAACAACAGATATTGTTAAAGTCTTCAAAACAACTCCTGCTGATATATTTCGAAAGTTCTTTAATTCAAGATTAGTGTAAGATGTTCAAATTAATAGCTTAAAAACTCCCCTTTATGTCAGTTGAGCATTACACTACTTTATCTGATGCACTGGTGACCTAAGTTCTATCTTACTTGTACTCTGCTCTCAGTGAGTTGTATTCTCATGGCCAGTTCTTCCCTCATGAAAATATCCGGATAGTGAGTCTTGGCAAACGAACGTTCTAGTTCATTGAGCTGAGCAGGAGTGAACCTGGTCCTGGAAAAGAGCCAGATACGTTACTATAACAGGTAAAGTAGTCCTGGAAAAGAGCCAGATACGTTACTATAACAGGTAAAGTAGTCCTGGAAAAGAGCCAGATACGTTACTATAACAGGTAAAGTAGTCCTGGAAAAGAGCCAGATACGTTACTATAACAGGTAAAGTAGTCCTGGAAATAAGCCAGAAACGTAACTTTAACAGGTAAAGTAGTCCTGGAAAAGAGCCAGATACGTTAGTATAACAGGTGGATTTATCCTGGGAAAGGTAATTCATTTATAGGAAAGAGCCTGATGAGTTATAATATCTGAATTCGAACAGACTGGTTATAGTTTTTAGTTTATTTGACCTGATGCTAACCAGCTTATCCTCGCCAATATCGAGTGCATTTGAGGTAAAGCAACGTTGCAGAAAATACATTTTCTTAGTACTCGGTAAGTGGAGAATTAGGTCAAAAGCCAATCTAACCTTTAGAAATATGTGACATATGTGAACAATCTACGAGTACTGGGAGTGTTAATTTTTGTTAATTCTACACGACCAACCAATGATAGAATGTTTTTAGAAGTGAAGGACGAGTATTCTACGGTAGAACCAATAAAGGTACCTTCAGACCTTATCTCAGTACACTCACCTGTGTCTTTTGGGCTTAGCGTTCTTATCGTTAATATCGCCAGAGGATGAGAGGGTGGAACACGTGGAGCCATTGTTGGCGGAGAGCTGCTGGAGGAGGTACAACGGTCAGTAACTTGGAGCAAAGGGAGCAACAAAGGATTGAAGCAAGTACCTAGATTGGAAGCGTAACTACCAAAGCTCTTCAAACCGAATATATTCAATACCATATGTAACGATAACATATTTATAATGTAGAGATGAGCAAGGCAGACATCATCACCAATATATGAAATTTAAAAATTTCCTTTCTATCTCATCTTATTACTACCAACTATCACCCAAAGTGTGACAGCTATCTCTTCTCTTATATCTCATCTTAAAATCATTGGAATCATAGTCTATGACTCTATAATGTACACTTATGCACATATAAAAAAATTTACGTTTATGTCAAAAGATTGAAGCATTCAAACAAACCTATAAGACTTTACACACGGCATGGGAAATGATTCATACAGCTTTCTGTCTTGAGAGATTTTTTTCGGAGACCGGTCCATTCGCCGAAAACGCATTCACCGAAAACAAATTCGTCAAAAAAACATTCGCCGAAAACACATTCGCTGCACGACATAATCGCCGAACGACAGTTTCGCCGAAAAATATGATTATTTTAAAAGGTAAACAAATTTATCTCATATGTCCAGATGAAATTACATATAGATGAACTTGTATTTGAGTACAAAAAGGAAGTTAATATAACAGATTTATTTCTATGTTTTCGAGATATTCAATCTCGAAAATTTATGATTTAGAGATATTTAATCCATTTATTCTAAAATAAACTTTTCATTTTTTTAAAAGGAATTGCTGATCAAAATTGATTTCGACTTCCTTTTTGTACTCAAATACATTTCTTCATATTGTCAATATTTTATAATAGGAATAGTTATATGAATATTTTTAAAATCTATAACTAAATCTGTTTTAACTGTACCTTCAATAGTTGCTGAAATATATGAATTTAAAGTTGGGTAGACTTTTTTGTGGGTCACCCTGTACAGTGAAAGCTTCACGAGTGACTCACAGTAGCAGACTGATTCTACGGTATATGTAGAAAGGTTAAAGTAAAGTGAGACCAGCACAAATGAAAATTCACTTTCTTTTGTAACTGATAATTGTACACAGAAAATAGGATTAACATATTGTTAATAAACTGACACAAATAATGCATCAATATCATTATATGAGATAAATAAAATAACGTAAATTCCGTAAAGTTTAACCAATAATTATGTATAATATTGTAAAAAATATAATTTATAGACTTATTTGTAAGCTCATCTGGACATATGAGATAAATTTGTTTACCTTTTTAAATAATCATATTTTTCGGCGAAAGTGTCGTTCGGCGAATATGCCGTGCGGCGAATGAGTTTCCAGCGAATTTGTTTTCGGTGAATGTGTTTTCGGCGAAAGTGTTTTCGGCTAAT
The DNA here is from genome assembly GCA_947561585.1 of Caprella mutica. Classification (NCBI taxonomy): domain Eukaryota; kingdom Metazoa; phylum Arthropoda; class Malacostraca; order Amphipoda; family Caprellidae; genus Caprella; species Caprella mutica. The sequence goes on from CANNZV010001899.1 coordinate 114,530, forward strand.
TGACCTAGAACCATTTTTTTTCAGCCAATCATCGCATAAAAATGTCTTCAATGCTCTTTAAAACTTTATGATGGAGGATAGTCTTCAGCTCATTAGCTTCTCTTCAGAAAAAGGGTGTTCTAAAATGTTGATATTTGGAAACTGGAAAGGCAACGTATGTTTTCTAGCTCATCTGCATACGTAATCTGCTCTCTATTTTGAACAACATGGGCAGTGTAGTGATATTATCTATCGTAAGATACTGTCACTATCAGAAAAGGAAGATTGCAACATCGGATGAACATTTTCCCAGTAATCTTTACATTGATTATACCATGCAGAGCAATTATTGGACAGAGATACATGAAAATACTCAATAAACAATCACTTAAAAATATTGGAGTCAATTGGCTCCTAATTCATAGTCAGATTTACTCAGGTAGAGTCAATCAAGAAATAGACTCCAATATTGGAGTTTTGACAGCCTTGACTCAAGCGATGAGTCAGGTTGACTTGTTAGTTTTGGCTCTATCATGCTACATGTAGTTAGTTTTCTATGGCACACACAGTTTTCGTAGAAATTGGGTTCTTCAAGTAATGGTTCAAGTTTGCAGCCAAATTTGGCGGCATTTTCTGGGTTCTAGGTCAATTCGCCGAAAACACATTCGCCGAAAATATGACAATTTTATAGCAGTCTATAGTTTACTAAAAGAATTGAAGTTTATTGAACATCCTGTTTTAAATGAGTATTTAAATTTGATCAAATTTTTTATTAACTATAAATTAAACGGTAATTAATTGTCTGGTTTCAATGTCATTTAAATGCTTGTTCTTATAGTCCCATTATAAAACTTTTTGAATAAATTTAGTAAGGGTTTACCGTCTGTTTTCACTGTATTGTCAATATTTTATGAGAGGAATAGTTATATTAATATGCTTAAAATCTAGAAATAAATCGGATTTAACTGTACCTTCAATAGTTGATAAAATATTTGAATTTAAAGTTGGGTAGAGTTTTTGTGGGTCACCCTGTATAATGAAAGATTCACGAGCGACTCACAGTAGTAGACTGATTCTACAATGTATATAGAAGGATTAAAATGAAGTTAATATACTGACACAAATAATGCAGCAATAACATTATATGAGTTAATTAAGTTAACGAAAATTCCATAAAGTTCAACCAATAATTTTGTAGAATATTGTAAAGTAATTTATACACTTATATGTAAGTTCATCTATAAGTTATTTCATCTGGACATATGAGATAAATTTGTTTATATTTTAATTAATCATATTTTTCGGTGAATGTGTTTTCGGTGAATGTGTTTTCGGCGAATGTATTTTCGGCGAATGTGTTTTCGGCGAAAGTGTTTTCGGCGAATGTGTTTTCGGCAAAAGTGTTTTCGGCGAATATGTTTTCGGCGAATGGACCGGTCACCCAAATAAAGAACATTCGCACACACACAAAAACATATACAACGATACATTAATTAATTTCTTCTGCTTTTTAATCCTGAACTGTTAAATCCTCTTGTCGCACCAAGAGTGTTAAAGGTCCTCTCCAGACTCCGGGAAAAAACGAGTTTATTAAATAATATTTTAAACTAAGGTCTAGAATCAATAATCTGCTAACTGCATAGAATTCGGTTCAGAATATTATTATATATGTAAGCTCTTATAGCTTTTAATGCTATGTGTGGACCACAAATCTGACGCAGAAGAAAAAGATTGTACACTATTTGTTTTGATTTCCAGTTAAAATTTATGGACAAACAGTACATGTTCGGTGTTCGTTTAGTATTTAAATTGTTTCTTAAAGTATTTAAACGTTTCTAAATTAAGTTTATCCAATTTTATACCCTTACATGAATATCAAATATTGAAATGACATAATTGCCTCATTGATTAAAAACAATATAAAAACTATATAAAAAATAGTTGAAGTGGACCTTTAACATAAAAACAATCTAATGATTAACTCTTTGTACCAATTTATTAAAAATAGTGCAATTCATATAAATAACAGCCAGAACTGAACCACCAAAAATATAACTCTAAAATTCCCTCCAACTGTTACAAACATAGTGACTAATAGCCTCAAAATGATTAGAACTGAACTGCAGTCAAACTGAGAAGCAGTCTAATAATCTACTCTAAACTTCTAAACCTTCTAAATATCTTTAGAAGCTTCAGTAAATATCCTCTACCTAGATAGATGTATGTACAACTTTCAGATCTCAATACTTAACTATTAATAGGACATTTGTATCAAATAAATAGTAATGTAAATACAGGTTTTTGTAAGAAAGTCACACAAAATATAACAGAAAAATAATTTCATTTCGGATATATAATGACATGAGTTTAACACAGTTAAATAAGAGGTAAATTTTGAATGCTATACTCAATAGAGGATATTTAGAATGTTAATGGATATTGAGTAAATGTGTCGTACCTCTGTTCTCGAGTCCAAGTTAGCCAGGGTGGTGACATGCACGCCCCCGTGGTTATGGTGGTGGTTATCAGACCCCATGTGGGACTGCAGGCCTCGTAAGTCGGACGGTTGGGATAATTTGGATGAGAGGGGTGCACTGCTGATGCCATTTTTGTTCAGGTCTTCTGTGATTTCTTTATTCAAACCTGAGCAGTTGAAATAGAAAGGAATTATTATAATAAAATTGTAATTTAAAGAAATATGTCAATTTTGATTAATAAAATTATGCATAGGAAGTATTTCATACTCCCTCAGTTTATTCATTAATGTTAATAACAATCATCTCTGTTTGTGCAACATTACATTCTGGTGCTGTTTCTGAGCACCATTTACACAGTGTGTGTACGATAACTTCAAAATACATAGTGCTCCTCAAGAGGACTCTTTATCATTCTAGTCATCACATTTAGTCACTTAAACTAATAATGAAAACGTATTTGCTGAACAATATAGGCTTAAAAATGGAAGTAGTGTAGAATATACAAAAGATCAATTCTTTAATAAGGAGTTGAAACTGACTATTTCAGTGCATCCCATTTTGCCGAGTGAGATTAGTTTGGATTAGGAAGTACGAGGCTCTTAATACGAGACCCAAGCCAATGAGTTGAGAAGCTTCGAACACAGCCTCACGTAGTGTCATTAATTCAAATGTTATTTAAACTCTGGTGATGGGGTAAAAACGAGGGGGAGGGGGGGAGGAGAGAGGTGTAAGGGAGGAGAGAGGTGTAAGAGAGATGTAAGGGAGGAGAGGGGTGTAAGAGAGGAGAGGAGTGTAAGGGAGGAGAGAGGTGTAAGGGAGGAGAGAGGTGTAAGAGAGGTGTAGGGGAAGAGAGAGGTGTAAGGGAGGTGTTTACTATATTTACTGATGATATAATTACTATATCAATAATGAACAAATTTCAAAGGTACTATAAAATATCATAATAATGCACAGCAGAGATGGCAATGCACAGCAGAGATGGCAATGCACAGCAGAGATGGCAATGCACAGCAGAGATGGCAATGCACAGCAGAGATGGCAATGCACAGCAGAGATGGCAATGTACAGCAGAGATGGCAATGTACAGCAGAGATGGCAATGCACAGCAGAGATGGCAATGCACAGCAGAGATGGCAATGTACAGCAGAGATGGTAATGCACAGCAGAGATGGCAATGTACAGCAGAGATGGCAATGCACAGCAGAGATGGCAATGCACAGCAGAGATGGCAATGTACAGCAGAGATGGCAATGCACAGCAGAGATGGCAATGTACAGCAGAGATGGCAATGTACAGCAGAGATGGCAATGCACAGCAGAGATGGCAATGTACAGCAGAGATGGCAATGCACAGCAGAGATGGCAATGTACAGCAGAGTTGGCAATGCACAGCAGAGATGGCAATGTACAGCAGAGATGGCAATGCACAGCAGAGATGGCAATGTACAGCAGAGATGGCAATGTACAGCAGAGATGGCAATGTACAGCAGAGATGACAATGCACAGCAGAGATGGCAATGTACAGCAGAGATGGCAATGCACAGCAGAGATGGCAATGTACAGCAGAGATGGCAATGTACAGCAAAGATGGCAATGTACAGCAGAGATGGCAATGCACAGTACAGATGGCAATGTACAGTACAGATGGCAATGCACTGTACAGATGGCAATGTACAGTACAGATGGCAATGTACAGTACAGATGGCAATGTACAGTACAGATGGCAATGCACAGTACAGATGGCAATGCACAGCAGAGATGGCAATGTACAGCAGAGATGGCAATGTACAGTTCAGATGGCAATACACAGTACAGATGGTAATGTACAGCAGAGATGGCAATGTACAGCAGAGATGGCAATGTACAGCAGAGATGGCAATGTACAGCAGAGATGGCAATGCACATCAGAGATGGCAATGTACAGCAGAGATGGCAATGTACAGCAGAGATGGCAATGTACAGCAGAGATGGCAATGCACAGCAGGGATGGCAATGCACAGCAGAGATGGTAATGCACAGCAGAGATGGCAATGCACAGCAGAGATGGCAATGCACAGTACAGAGGGCAATGCACAGTACAGATGGCAATGCACAGTACAGATGGCAATGCACAGTACAGATGGCAATGTACAGCAGAGATGGCAATGTACAGCAGAGATGGCAATGCACAGCAGAGATGGCAATGTACAGTACAGATGGCAATGTACAGCAGAGATGGCAATGTACAGCAGAGATGGCAATGTACAGCAGATAGCAATGCACAGCAGAGATGGCAATGTATAGTACAGATGGCAATGTACAGCAGAGATGGCAATGTACAGTACAGATGGCAATGTACAGCAGAGATGGCAATGTACAGCAGAGATGGCAATGCACAGCAGGGATGGCAAGGCACAGCAGAGATGGTAATGCACAGCAGAGATGGCAATGCACAGCAGAGATGGCAATGCACAGTACAGATGGCAATGCACAGTACAGATGGCAATGCACAGTACAGATGGCAATGCACAGTACAGATGGCATTGCACAGTACAGATGGCAATGTACAGCAGAGATGGCAATGTACAGCAGAGATGGCAATGCACAGCAGAGATGGCAATGTACAGTACAGATGGCAATGTACAGCAGAGATGGCAATGCACAGTACAGATGGCAATGCACATCAGAGATGGCAATGTACAGCAGAGATGGCAATGTACAGCAGAGATGGCAATGCACAGCAGGGATGGCAATGCACAGCAGAGATGGCAATGTACAGTACAGATGGCAATGTAAAGCAGAGATGGCAATGTACAGCAGAGATGGCAATGTACAGCAGAGATGGCAATGCACAGCAAGGATGGCAATGCACAGCAGAGATGGCAATGTACAGTACAGATGGCAATGTACAGCAGAGATGACAATGCACAGTACAGATGGCAATGCACAGCAGAGATGGCAAGGTACAGCAGAGATGGCAATGTACAGCAGAGATGGCAATGTACAGCAGAGATGGCAATGTACAGCAGAGATGGCAATGCACAGCAGAGATGGCAATGCACAGCAGAGATGGCAATGCACAGCAGAGATGGCAATGCACAGCAGAGATGGCAATGCACAGCAGAGATGGCAATGCACAGCAGAGATGGCAATGCACAGCAGAGATGGCAATGCACAGCAGAGATGGCAATGCACAGCAGAGATGGTAATGCACAGCAGAGATAGCAATGTACAGCAGAGATGGCAATGCACAGCAGAGATGGTAATGCACAGCAGAGATGGCAATGTACAGCAGAGATGGCAATGCACAGCAGAGATGGCAATGTACAGCAGATATGGCAATGTACAGCAGAGATGGCAATGTACAGCAGAGATGGCAATGCACAGCAGAGATGGCAATGCACAGCAGAGATGGCAATGCACAGCAGAGATGGCAATGCACAGCAGAGATGGCAATGCACAGCAGAGATGGCAATGTATAGTACAGATGGCAATGTACAGCAGAGATGGCAATGTACAGTACAGATGGCAATGTACAGCAGAGATGGCAATGTACAGCAGAGATGGCAATGCACAGCAGGGATGGCAAGGCACAGCAGAGATGGTAATGCACAGCAGAGATGGCAATGCACAGCAGAGATGGCAATGCACAGTACAGATGGCAATGCACAGTACAGATGGCAATGCACAGTACAGATGGCAATGCACAGTACAGATGGCATTGCACAGTACAGATGGCAATGTACAGCAGAGATGGCAATGTACAGCAGAGATGGCAATGCACAGCAGAGATGGCAATGTACAGTACAGATGGCAATGTACAGCAGAGATGGCAATGCACAGTACAGATGGCAATGCACATCAGAGATGGCAATGTACAGCAGAGATGGCAATGTACAGCAGAGATGGCAATGCACAGCAGGGATGGCAATGCACAGCAGAGATGGCAATGTACAGTACAGATGGCAATGTAAAGCAGAGATGGCAATGTACAGCAGAGATGGCAATGTACAGCAGAGATGGCAATGCACAGCAAGGATGGCAATGCACAGCAGAGATGGCAATGTACAGTACAGATGGCAATGTACAGCAGAGATGACAATGCACAGTACAGATGGCAATGCACAGCAGAGATGGCAAGGTACAGCAGAGATGGCAATGCACAGCAGAGATGGCAATGCACAGCAGAGATGGTAATGCACAGCAGAGATAGCAATGTACAGCAGAGATGGCAATGCACAGCAGAGATGGTAATGCACAGCAGAGATGGCAATGTACAGCAGAGATGGCAATGCACAGCAGAGATGGCAATGTACAGCAGATATGGCAATGTACAGCAGAGATGGCAATGTACAGCAGAGATGGCAATGCACAGCAGAGATGGCAATGCACAGCAGAGATGGCAATGCACAGCAGAGATGGCAATGCACAGCAGAGATGGCAATGCACAGCAGAGATGGCAATGCACAGCAGAGATGGTAATGCAGTCAGTGATGTACAGCAGACTTTAAACTGAAGTATTTTGTGGAAGCGGTAGTCATTTCTACAAAATATGACAGATCATCAAACTGCTTTGGATGTACTATCAGGAGTAGAATAAACTATTGTGTGGAAGTACTATCAGGAGTAGAATAAACTATTGTGTGGAAGTACTATCAGGAGTAGAATAAACTATTGTGTGGAAGTACTATCAGGAGTAGAATAAACTATTGTGTGGAAGTACTATCAGGAGAAGAATAAACTATTGTGTGGAAGTACTATCAGGAGAAGAATAAACTATTGTGTGGAAGTACTATCAGGAGAAGAATAAACTATTGTGTGGAAGTACTATCAGGAGTAGAATAAACTATTGTGTGGAAGTACTATCAGGAGTAGAATAAACTATTGTGTGGAAGTACTATCAGGAGTAGAATAAACTATTGTGTGGAAGTACTATCAGGAGTAGAATAAACTATTGTGTGGAAGTACTATCAGGAGTAGAATAAACTATTGTGTGGAAGTACTATCAGGAGAAGAATAAACTATTGTGTGGAAGTACTATCAGGAGAAGAATAAACTATTGTGTGGAAGTACTATCAGGAGTAGAATAAACTATTGTGTGGAAGTACTATCAGGAGTAGAATAAACTATTGTGTGGAAGTACTATCAGGAGTAGAATAAACTATTGTGTGGAAGTACTATCAGGAGTAGAATAAACTATTGTGTGGAAGTACTATCAGGAGAAGAATAAACTATTGTGTGGAAGTACTATCAGGAGAAGAATAAACTATTGTGTGGAAGTACTATCAGGAGTAGAGTAAACTGTTGTGTGGAAGAACTATCAGGAGTAGAATAAACTATTGTGTGGAAGTACTATCAGGAGTAGAATAAACTATTGTGTGGAAGTACTATCAGGAGTAGAATAAACTATTGTGTGGAAGTACTATCAGGAGTAGAATAAAACTATTGTGTGGAAGTACTATCAGGAGTAGAATAAACTATTGTGTGGAAGTACTATCAGGAGTAGAATAAACTATTGTGTGGAAGTACTATCAGGAGAAGAATAAACTATTGTGTGGAAGTACTATCAGGAGAAGAATAAACTATTGTGTGGAAGTACTATCAGGAGTAGAGTAAACTGTTGTGTGGAAGAACTATCAGGAGTAGAATAAACTATTGTGTGGAAGTACTATCAGGAGTAGAATAAACTATTGTGTGGAAGTACTATCAGGAGTAGAATAAACTATTGTGTGGAAGTACTATCAGGAGTAGAATAAACTATTGTGTGGAAGTACTATCAGGAGAAGAATAAACTATTGGGTGGAAGTACTATCAGGAGTAGAATAAACTATTGTGTGGAAGTACTATCAGGAGTAGAATAAACTGTTGTGTGGATGTACTATCAGGAGAAGAATAAACTATTGTGTGGAAGTACTATCAGGAGTAGAATAAACTGTTGTGTGGAAGTACTATCAGGAGAAGAATAAACTATTGTGTGGAAGTACTATCAGGAGTAGAATAAACTGTTGTGTGGATGTACTATCAGGAGAAGAATAAACTATTGTGTGGAAGTACTATCAGGAGTAGAATAAACTGTTGTGTGGAAGTACTATCAGGAGAAGAATAAACTATTGTGTGGAAGTACTATCAGGAGTAGAATAAACTGTTGTGTGGATGTACTATCAGGAGAAGAATAAACTATTGTGTGGAAGTACTATCAGGAGTAGAATAAACTGTTGTGTGGATGTACTATCAGGAGTGAATAGTCCCTGTTATCTCCCCGCAATTTCTTATTTCAACTTTTTTTCCCCCATGTATCGCGGCTACTGATCAATAAGTTATTTCTGTTCTCTTTGCAAATATCTTTAAGAGAAGATATAAATAATCTAAAGACACTCTTTCGAAAAACTGACAGTGAAGAGAAATGCATAGCAATTTAAAGCATGCAATGTGGAACCAACCGATAGATGATAGATAGCGCGTATACCCATCTTCATATAGATATGGTAACAATATATTTGAAGCTATTCAACCAATATTTTTTTGTGAAATGGCAGGTTTAAATATATTTATGTTCTTTAATATATTTGATTTACTAAAATCAGTATTCCACGATACGCATGTAAAAAATTATACTTATTTAGTAGAAATAAGAAGTATTATGGATACCTAAATTAATAAAGTCACCTAACTAATTCACAAATAATAAAGAAAAAGGAAAAATCATAAAAAATAATAAGTTATTAACCCAAAATAGCTAAGTTAAATGAACTTGCTTGTTCATTGAGCGATGGAGACTGTTTATGAATGTATATAGATTCCAATAGACGAATATCACACTGGTTTGAAGTTTGCAAAATTTTGAAATTTTCTTCCTTAATTGGGTGATTATTATCTAAAGAATGATTACGAATTGAACTATATGGTGGGGAGCTATAAGGGTTATTTGTTCTAAAGGATATTCCCTTATGCATTTCTCAGCATAAGGGAAAGCTATAGGGGTTATTTGTTCTAAAGGATAT